>ML779218.1:584405-600669 GCA_009831015.1 Picea engelmannii
TATTCTCATTCCGGATGGCGTGAAGTTTAGTCTACGACTGTGTAAAATAGCTATTGACCTCGTCCTTAGGCGAATCTGGACTGTGTAAATAAAATAGAAATTGCTTGGGGGTTTATATCAGCGTTTGTGGGTCAAAAATTTCTCTGCGTTAGGGTTACATTTCCCAGCTGTGTTTTGTGATGTTTCCCTGCGTGGTTGGGTTAAATTCGTCCTGCCATTTTATGAGAATTCTCTGCTTAAAATTTTTCCCTTGCGTAAGACGCGTGAGTCGAGCGTGCTCTAGGGAGCTGGGGCGTCCTGTGCCTTGCTTCCAACGTTTTCCGTTTCCACTATTCGGGACCATACTCCTTGTGGAGCCTGTGGAGCCATGAACTTCCAAGTAATGGACCCAGGTTCGACTCCAGGCAGACGCCTTCGATTCTCTACGCTGTTGAGCCACGATTCATGGGTGTCGTGTGCTTGTTCCAGCGTTTTTCATTTGTATTACAGGGTGAAATTCAGTACCTTAGTGTTGCCATTTTTATTTAATGCTTTGCTCAATGAACGCGGACTTGCAAGAACTTGTAAAAAGAAAAATGTAGATTATAAAAGATTTAAGGTCGGTTTTTTTTTTATTTTAATATATGGAGTTTTTGGCGAAGAAAATTCCCCCCTTTTATAAGTAAACCAGTAAAACAAGTCCTTTGTAAATAGAAAATATCTGAACAGATAAACCGGAATAGGGAGTTTCTTGATGGTGGAATGCAGAAGAGGAGTGTCCTTGAGGGTGTGTCATGTAAAGTAGAGTTTCAGTATGGGGAAGGTAAGCGATATGGATTGTCCACTATCCAATTCCAGTATTCTATTCCGAGAGCATCACTTAATGCAGTCTGCATACAACCGGGTCGATAGAGAGGTTGAAGTCATGGTCTGTCACAAGAAGGTTTCTGGGTAAAACTTCAGGCAAACCTTTTGGAAAATTGGTGTTAGCGTATTGCATTTTCTGCGTCCGGACTCCTTTACGGGTAAGAAAAACGAAAACCACCGTTACCTCATAACTCAGTTTAGATCTGTTGAGAGAAGGGTAGATTAGACTATATAAGTTTTCGGCTAGTCGCCTTTATTCCCTTACTTCTTGGATACGGTAAGGTTGGGTTGTGTAGGGATGATATAGCTCATTTTGCTTTTTGCCAGGGAAAATGATTTCCATATATTGGTATCTACCCGGATCTTACCTTTTAAAAGCTTTCTTTCTTTCTTGTTGGGCGAGCTAGGCCCTCTTCTTAGCTGTTAACCTAACTCGGGATTCCCGTCACTCCGGGTAAGCTTCCAGGGAGTCGGTGCAATTAATTTGCCAGAGCGAAATGATTTTGTCAGTCAAAGTTACTCCGGTTGGTGTAGGGTTATTTCCGTTGGTCAGCTCAACGTGGTTCATTAGAGGCGTTGTCCAACTTGTCTTCCGCTCCTCTTGCAAACCTTATACTCAGAATGTTCTTTATATGAAGGCTGTGCTTTCCTTAGAGCATTGATTACATTAATTTTAAATTAGTCGGGTTAGACAAGCAGGGCAGTAATCATTGCAGCGTGGTTAGGTAGTTTAATTTAGCTGGGGCGTATGGTTTATGTCTTTCCAGGTATGCTGACCCCCTTTTTCATTGACAAGAGTTACAATCAAATCAAATTGCCATGCATTCCCATTTACTGTGTATTCTATTCACATCCGCCAGGTAATTACCAGATTGTTGTGATTACTTTAATCCAAATTGCCCTGCGTTGTGGTTATAAGACAGTTCGCCTGTGTTTTAATTGTAAATGCCGAATGGTGGTTAGGGTTTCTCATTGTATTATTACTGCAATACAGAAGGATATGCAAAGTCAGTTATTGCAATGTATATTTAAAGTTTATTAGGAATCATTCTCCATGCCTTAATTAATAGTTGTTAATTGCAATGACTTTACTTGTTTTCGCAGTATTAACCTAGTTTAAATTGAAAGGCAATGATAATACTTGTTAATATTAATATCCATATTGTTTTAAAGCTGCAATTTTAATATGAACTATTCTCCAGGCTTTTAATTAATAATTGTTAATTGCAATGACTTTACTCGTTATTGGCAGTGTTAACCTAGTTTAAATTGAAAGGCAATGATAATACTTGTTAGTATTAATATCCATAATGTTTTAAAGCTGCAATTTTAATATGAATTATTCTCCAGACTTTTAATTAATAATTGTTAATTTGCAATGACTTTACTTGTTATTGGCAGTGTTAACCTAGTTTAAATTGAAAGGCAATGATAATACTTGTTAATATTAATATCCATATTGTTTTAAAGCTGCAATTTTAATATGAATTATTCTCCAGGCTTTTAATTAATAGTTGTTAATTTGCAATGACTTTACTTGTTATTGGCAATGTTAACCTCGTTTAAATTGAAATGCAATGATAATACTTGTTAAATATTAATGTTTATATTGTTTTAAAGCTGAAATTTTAATATGGATTTTTCTCGAGGCTTTTAATTAATATTTGTTAATTTGCAATGACCTTACTTGTTATTGGCAATGTTAACCTCGTTTAAAGGGTAATGCAATGATGATACTTGTTAAATATTAATATTAATATTGTTTTAAGCTGCAATATTAATATTGGCTTAATTGCAATGGTAATACTTGATATATTTGTAATAGTAATAATTGCTTTAAGTTGCGATAGTAATGAGGATGGTCTAATTGCAATGTTAAGTAGTTGTTTAATTGTCATGTTCATATTATTAATGGAAATGTTAATGCGGGATGGATTGCAATGATAAATAATTGTTTAATTGCAATAGTAATATTATTAATTGAATGTTACTATTGGTAGAATGGCAATGATAAATAATCGTTTAATTGCAATAGTAATATTATCAATTGAATGTTAATGTCGGTGGAATTGCAATGTTGAGTAATTGTATAATTGCAATGTTGATGAGGATGCTTAAGTGGAAATGTTAATATTTGTTAAATGAATGATCGCTACGATGTTAGATCGCAAGGTTATTATCGGCTAATTTGAATGTTTATGAAGATGTCGAATTGCGATGTCAATATTGTTTAAATGGAAATTATTGGTTGTACCTTAGGATAAAGTCTTGTCGGTTAATGATAAGTAATGGAACAATTGGTCTTGATTGATGTCTTCGGGTCTCAATAGTGGTTGGTCGATTTGAGTCCTCCTGACTTGCATCTCCCGTAGAGGTCATGTTTGTCCTTGATTTGTAGTACCTGGTGGTATTGTATTGCGTAGTAGGTTCGAGGCGGGCGGTATATATACACCTCTTGTAGCTTAGTATTTGTGTCTGTGTGTAAATCCGGTGGAAGGAATCCAGTGCCGTATCAAGAGTCTCGGGCTGTTTAAAGGCACAGTTCCACTCTTGCGACACACTCTGAGCCGTATCAGTAGTCTCGGGCTATTTAAAGGCACAGTTCCACTACTGCGACTCTACTGTTGGATTCCTTCATTCTGTGACATTACTGTGCCTAAACCCCTGGTGTCTGTTCTTCTTACAGCTGCTAGTTGCGCGCCTTGTGTCCATGGGCATTGTTTCTTGTTGTCACTGTGATATGTCGGGTCGTCCTGATTGTGTTCGTCTTACTTGCGTCCTGTTGGATCGAGTGGTGACGTAGAGTCGAGGGGGTTGTTTCTTCTACACGCACACACACACTTTAACAAACAAAAAAACAAAAAAAAAATTGCACCGGTTGACAGAGTAGTTGTCCTTAGCTAGGAGGGTTGTTACAATGCCTAAGACATGGAAGTTCTTTGAGGTGGCTCATTCTACTTGGAGAAATTTGGACAGTTCGTTGGGATGTTTGAGGAGTGATGCCATGTTGGAAACACTCATCACGGATGTTGAGTTGTAGGGAGGTGACTTGAAGAAAGGAGGCAAGTTGAGGACTTGCCTTAGTTTGGAGGATTGTGTCGACAGACAGATTGCAGCATGAAGATATTTCTTGGGCATAGGCGTTTCTCTTTCTTTGGCTAGCATGGTTGACGGTGAATCCTAACCATTACAAGTCACATAGAAGTAGTCACAGTAGCATGGCTAGGTAATGAAGTAGTGGAGAAAAGGCAGTCTGGATGTATAGTTCTTGGTGCAGAATATTGGCTAATTGTATAATGAGGTGGACAGTGTAGTCAATTTTCCGTAGAAGACTTTGTTTCGAGGTGACTTCATAGTGCAAAAAGGTGAGGGGAAACCTTTCCTTGGTCTGAGGGTTGTGCAGATGGAATGAATCGCAAAAGGAAGTGACCAGTTTTTGCATGAGGGTGCGCGGTCTCAATAAGTGTGACAGTTGGACTGGTCACTCAACTAGTTCACGACTTGGGCGAGAACAACAACATGACAAGGGGATCAAGAGTTAAGATGTGTCAATAGGTTCAAAGTGAAACACTTACAAATTGTGGATGATCTCCTTGACAAAGATCATACAATGGAAGTAGTGATGAGGTAAAGGATGGAAACTTGCCTTAGTCTTTGGAGTTGGATGGGTTGACGGAGATGCAATAGAAAAGACTAAGTTCAAGCATGGGTAGGCACATCTCAAGACTTGGACACAACAATTGGATTGATCACCTGACTAGTACGGGACTTGAGACGCACAATGTGCGAAGACATGGCCGAGATGGTTAAAGCATGGGCGCATCAACAAGATCACAAGAGTTCAACACTTAGACAGAATTTTGAAGTCAAGTGGGCAATAGTCAATTGTAGCAAGCAGCGACAGCAGTAGCAGAGCCGAACAGTAACAAGGCATCAACATTGCAACAATTTAGAAAGTAAGAGGAACCTGTGTTAGCTTGTTTTGAAACTCAACGTTTCAATCCCAAAGCTGGGATCATCTTCAGGAGAGCAAGCTCACAATTTAGACAGCAAATCTTTTTGGTTAATTAATAATAATCTTTTATATGCTCAAGGTCAACTTTATTAGCCGACCTATAACTTTTAAATATTTGGATTATTATTAATTTTAAGGAAATGCAAGATAGGCTTCCAAGCGTCACCAATCTTTAGTCCTTCATCTTTGTTCGTGTTATTTTCATTCATCTCGATTTCTAAGGCCTCCATTATTATTTTTTTTCCATAATGTTCTAGTTTCGCAGTGATTTTTGTATCTTCAATACATATGTAATGTCCAGTGTCTAGCAAGTGTTTGACTAGAGAAAATATTTTTGTTCGATTGTGTCTAATGTCGATGCAATGCTCATTTAGCCTTATTTGAAATGATCTTCATGTTTCACCTATGTATTGCTTGCCGCAAGAGTGCGGTATAGAATATACACCTTTTTGTAGTATCGGGTTTATGGTATCCTTTGCATGATCGGACATTTTTCACAGGGTGTTGGGTGGTGAAAACGATACTTTAATATTTCCTTTCTTCGGAATTTTTGCGATTTTTTCTATGGTACCTTTAATGTATGGAAGGTTTATGCTTTTTCCCTCCTCATTCTATTCATTCCAGATACAAGGTCCTCTCCCAAATTTTAAGACAACCATGTTGAATTGTTTCTCGTGGTATCCATTCATTTTGAACACTTTTTCCAGATGTTTTAGTTCCTGTTCAATGTGCTCTTCATCTAATATTCTAACTATCTGAGTGACTAGTGTGTTGATGAATCCAAGTTTTTGAGTTGGGTGGTCATGAGAGTTGGCATGCAGGTAATGATCAGTGTGAGTTCTTTTTTGGTATACCTAGAGTGATAGCAAACCATTTCTCTTTTTGGATATAAGGACGTCTAAAAAGGGTATTTTTTTTTTTTTTTTTTTTTTTAATTCCATATTGAATTTTATGTTTTCTAGTTGGCTATTTAGATGATCAAATAAACCAATTAGGCTCTCTCTTCCATGTGGCTAGATAACATATGTATCATCGATATATATTTTCCATAGTTTTGGCTTCAGGGGATAGAAATCAATTGCTAGTTTCTCAAAATTGTCCATGTACAAATTGGCTACCACTAGGGATAGTGGAGATCCCATAGCCACTACTTCAATATGTTCATAAAAACAACCTTGACAGCTAAACTATGTAGATTTTAGGCACATTTTGACAAATTGTGTTGTGTCCTCGTCTATAATCTCACTAATGACCTTGATTACATCCTGCACCGGAATTTTTGTAAATAATGAGACAACATCAAAACTCAGTAATAAGTATTCTTCTTCTTTTCTTACATCCTTTATTTGTTCAACCATTTTTGTGGAATCTCTAATGAAAGAAGAAGTGTGCCCAACCAACCCTTTAAGCTTTCTTGCAAGGAATTTTGCTAGCTTGTGCATGGGAGAGCCAATGGTGTTCACTATAGGTCTCAAAGGTACGTTCTCCTTGTGTATCTTCGGTGACCCATAAATCCAAGGGGCTGTGGGATTCTTTGGTAACAATTTTTTCTTTGTTTCTTCATCAAGAGAGGAATTCTTTATTGTCGAGATTACCTCCTTTAAAATTTTCTTTCTTGGGTCAGTGTTCATTTTTCTATAGCTATTCATGGACAAGTGCTCTATCATTTTACGATCATACTCCTCTTTGTCCATAACTACAATGGCATTACCTTTATGAGTTCTCAAAACTAGAATATGCTTATTGTCCCTCAACTTCTTTAAAGTAGTCGATTCGTCTTTAGTTAGGTTTCGTTTTAGTGGTTTTTCTCTTCTTGTTACTACAACACATTTTTGTCTTAGCTCCTCTGCCTTCTCCATCAATAGGCCATAGACTGAATTTTCTATATCGCAAATTAACTTTTTTACAGGAATTTTCCCCGACACAATAGCAAAATTAAAGCCATAACCTAACACTTATTGTGCAGTTTCATCCAATTATGTGCTAGATAAATTGATAATGTTCATCTTAGACATGTGACTGTTCTCTCTTGGTACTCACATATTTTGTTGTTTATTTTATTTGTTACAATTGTTATGTTCTAAAAGAAAATTTAGATTTTTTTTCATATATCAATATATAAAAATTGTATTGTACATCTATGCTTCTTTTCAAAACCCACTCAAAATATACCTTTATGAATCTTCCCAAGGAATTTCTAATATTTTTAAGTGTTAAAGGATGTCAATAAAAGAGTGAAAATTGGGGAGATAAACCCAAATTCACATTTTAAATACAATCATAATAGAAGGGTCAAACTCGAGGACCCATGGGGTAATGAAGAGACGTACTCTTCCCCAAAACCATGGCCCCTCAACTACTTTTTTGATAATCATTATGACTAAAAAAACTATAATACAAAATGAAAACTTTTGAGCATAAATATACCTTGCATTTTTTGGTCCACTTGGAGTAGATCCACTAATACATCTTTTATGCAATGCCAAAAACTATTAAAACAACAAATTATTATAACCAATCTATATATATATATATAATAAAATATATTTTATTTAAAAAACTATACAGTGATTATAAAAAACAAAAAACAAAAAAATTGTATATATATTAATTTGAATGATAATTTAAATACAAAATATTTAATTTTATGAATAGATTTATGGTTACTTTAATGGTTAAAAATATGTGTTTCCTTCTAAAAAGTCAAAAGTTTAAATGTAGGGTATTTATGATAGTGACCTTAAAAATAGATTATTATTATTATTATTATTATTATTTATTCAATGAACTACAATATACCCATCTACTTAAGTTGTGACCTTAAAAATAGATTATTATTATTATTGTTATTATTTATTCAAATAACTACAATATACTCATCTACTTGAATAACCTTAAAAATAAATTATTATTATTATTATTATTTATTCAATCCTCTACCATATACCTGAGTATTTTTAACTCTTGATTTCTTATTATTTTATTGCTTTGCCTATTCATTCTATCATTTTGTCATTGCGTAGTTTTGATTGGCAGCTATGGATGTTGCCTCTAGTAAATCATTGTTGAACATTTCAGAACCAAAGCAGAACCCCGAACCAGAACTGGATGATATAGAAACTAATAGAAAGGCTCTGGAATTAATCAAGAAAATATAGCTAGCTCAAGAAAAGTTGGAGAAATCTTTGTTTTATGTAGAATTTATGGAACAAATGAAGGGCTCATAAATGGTCGAGCGAATAGGAAGTGTAATTCTCGGAGACCCGCGTTATTCAAAATTACAACTGGTTCTCTATGGCATTGGAACAATGGATTCTGAGCATATACACATGCAGTTAGCCTTTGCAATTTTACGAAGAGAGAGATTTCAATGGGTGAGTGATATCGAGGTGTACAATCCAGTCATGTCTGCAATCGAGCGAAAGGTTATAAATGCCTTCAACTGTACTTGTCTCTCCTTCAACGAAGAATGCAGACGGACAGTGGACAGACCCACCCTATTTTTCATGCCTCACTGCCCCATTCTTTTATATGACAATGTACTGCAGGCAAACTGGACTCCTACCAATTTGAAGAAGATTATGATACTAGGCAACATTTTTAAGGAGCATAAGGAAGATTCTACTTACCAAATTACTACGAAAATGAAGGTCGCTTTAAACACTGATCATATGTTGCGTGAAATACCCCTGCCACAAACAACTATTAGATAAAATATGCGAAATAAACAACACGGTGAGGCTATGCTCACTTCTGTATTATTCAATGAAGATGGATTACATCTTTATATAGGAAAAGACTCTACCGAGTCGGTTACATGCAAACCAAAGACAACTAGACTCTTAACTAAGAACTGACTCTTAACACGCCTACAACTGACTCTCACAACTGAAGCTTATAATTGGTGTTTACAACTGGCGCTTTCTCCATTATTTCCAAGTCTCCCCCTTAATGGAGAATGGATAAACTTCTACACCTAACATCTCCCTAAATAGTTCAAACTTAATCTTTCCAAGAGGCTTAGTGAAAATATCAGCAGCATTTTCACTAGTATTACAATACATAAGAGTTATTTCATTTGACTGCAACTTTTCTCGAACAAAATGATAATGAGCTTCAACATGCTTTGTCCTTGCATGAAAAATCGGATTCTTTGCAATATTGGTTGAACTTTGATTATCACATCTGATCATCGTAGGTTCCTTTCGTTCTTCTCCAACATCTTGAAGAAGTCTTCTTAACCAAACAACTTCACAAGTTGCTGCACACAAGGCTTTATATTCTGCTTCAGTAGAAGACAAAGATACAGTAGGTTTCTTTTTACTGCTCCATGAAACAACCATGGATCCAATGTTGAACGCATATCGAGTGGTTGATCTTCGATCATCCAGATTGCCAGCCCAATCAGAATCTGAATAACCTGTCAACTCAACATCAGATGCATCAGTATATTTAATACCATAATCAAGTGTACCTTTTAGATACCTGAGTACTTCCTTTGCTACATTCCAATGGCTTTCATGAGGTTTCACCATGAACTAACTTAACACACTCACATAATATGAAATATCAGGTCTGGTTGTGGTGAGATAATTCAGACTACCCACCATCTATCTATACACAGTGCCATTCACCTCCTTTGAACCATCATCACAAGAAAGTTTCACATTCTGTTGCATGGGAACAGTAGAAGACTTACACTGATCCATTTTAAATCTCTTAAGTATTTCTCTGATATACTTACTCTGACAAACAAAAGTTTGGCCTGCATTTCTCCAAACTTCAAGACCTATGTAGTAATGTAACTCACCAAGATCTTTCATTTCAAATACCTTTGATAACTGCTCCTTGATTTCATCAATTAACTTCTCTTCATTTCCTGTAATTATTAAATCATCAACATATAATGAAATCAATACTATATATCCCTGTTCATCAAATTTGGTATACAGATTTGGATCACTTTTTCTCCTCATAAAACCCTGTTGAAGAAAGAAAGAGTCTATCTTTTCATACCATAACCTAGATGCCTATTTTAGTCCATACAATTCTTTCTTTAACTTACACACTAAGTGTTCTTGCCCCTTTTCAAAAAACCCTTTAGGTTGAGTAAGGTAAACCTCTTCCTTTAACTCACCATTCAAAAATGCAGACTTAACATCTAACTGATGCAGCTTCCAATGGTACTTTGTAGCTAAAGAAATTAACATTCTGATAGTATTCAATTTAGCTACTGGTGCAAATGTTTTAGCATAATCAATACCTTTTGTTTGTGAATACCCCTTTGCCACCAGTCTAGCCTTATACTTATCTATTCTCCCATCTGATTTAAACTTGGGTTTGTATATCCATTTGCATCCAATGGGCTTCTTCTGTTTAGGCAATTCAATCAATTCCCAAGTATTGTTTTTCATTATAGATTCATATTCTTCCTCCATTGCATTTCGCCATTCATCATGTTCACTAGCTTCATCAAAACTCATGGGTTCTATGACATTTGAAATGTTACTCATTAGGGCATAGTCTTTATACCTCTCAGGAAGCCGAATTTGTCTTGAAGATCTTCTCAACTGATTATCTTCCTCCTCACTTTGTGAAGATCTGTCTTCACCTCTAGGTGAACTATGACTGTTGGAATTGTCCATATCACTTAGTCCTTCTTGTTGTTGTTGCTGCTGTCGCTACAGGGATTGTTGATGTTGTGTGGGTTGCTGCTGTTGTTGCTTCTCTTCTTTAACTCCTTCATCAAGAAGTCTCTGTCATTCCTCATGACTGTTCTCGTCATGATTTCCTGCTTCCTTCTCATGGAAAATTACATCTCTACTTGCAAATACTCTGTGAGTAGCAGGATCAAACAGTTTGTATGCTTTAAATTCAAAACAATACCCAATGAAAATACATTTAATGGCTTTAGCATCCAATTTCCTCCTATTCTCCTTTGGAATATGAGCAAAAGCCTTACACCCAAATACTTTCAAATTATTAACTGCAGGTTTGGAACCATACAAGGCTTCGAAAGGAGTAACATTATCAAGACACCTTGTTGGACTTCTATTCTTTAAATAAACTGCAGTATTTATGGCTTCAGCCCAAAATTCATTTGAGAGATTCTTAGCTTTTATCATACTGCGTGCACACTCTACCAGAGTTTTGTTTTTCCTTTCAACGACTCCATTTTGCTGTGGAGTGTGAGGTACTGTAAACTGTTGTACTATTCCATTATCTTTGCAATATTTGTTGAAGTCCCCTTATTTATACTCTCCCCCTTGATCTGAACGGAGGATTTTGATGGATTTTCTTGTCTGCTTTTCCACCATGGTTCTGAATTCCTTAAAGTACTCAAAAACATCACTTTTTCGTCTAAGGAAGTAAACCCATGTGTATCTCGTGCAATCATCAATAAATAACAAAAAGTAAAATGCACCTCCTAAAGACCTAGTTTGCATAGGCCCACAAACATCAATATGCACAAGATCTAACACATCTCTCTTTTTATTATCAGGATTAAAGGGGAATTCATCTATGTGCATCTTTCATAATGCACATCCATCACAAGAAACCTTCTCAGTCTTTAACATGGGAAGTCCTTCAACCATATTATTTTTTTGTAATAACAATAAATCAGGATGATTGATGTGTCCATACCTTTGATGCCAAAGAATCTCTGTTGGCATAGCTGCAAAAGTCAGTGCATGATGTGCTTTGTTGGTAACATCACGTTTGTATAGACCTCCTGCTCTGACTCCCATTGCAACAGTTTGGAAGTGGTCCAGCAGATCCTTCACTATGCAATAATTCTTGAAGAATTCAACCTTCAAGTTTTGATCTGTAATGGTGGACACAGAGATCATTTTTTTCTTTATTCCTGGCACATACACCACATTGCGAATGTGACGAACAATACCATTCGACAATGTCACAGGAATGTCTCCATATCCCTTGATCTGATGAGCGTGATCATCTCCAAGATATATGCTGGCACCATTCTGTGTTTCTTTAAAATTAACATACCAATTTTTATTACAAGTCATATGTATTGATGCTCCGGAATCCAAAAACCAGGCATTAGAATCATCTGTTTCAACAGATAAAGTAGTGTTAGACACAAACAACCTAAGATCTTGTGAGTCAAAATTCGGGGGTTCATCAATATCATCACTAGCAATAAATAATCTGTGATCTTGATTTGAATATTTTTCTGCATAATGACCTGAATGTGTTCTAGGTTTATTCCTAGCCTCATCACTTTTCTTCTTGTGACAGTATTTAACCATATGTCCAGGTCGACCACAATAAAAACAACTCTTAGACTCATTTCTGTCAGATTGCATACCTTGATTTGGAGATTGTCTTCTCTGCGATGAACTGCCTTTCTGTCATGAACCGCCTCTCTGCCATGAATTGCCTCCTCTGCCTCTTACTCCTGATCTCCCTCTCGCAGATCTATTATTTGACCACAGTGCCAAATCTTTACTCTGAGGCTTCAGATTCCCGCGCCTCTCTTCCTCTTGCAGCAAAATAGTTGTCAGTTCTTCAAACGTAGGAGGTTTCTCCCTTGTTGCAAGACATGTTATGAACATATGATAATCTTCTAGCGTACCATTTAAGGTAATAATGACCAGATCAGTGTTGGAAACAGTTTCCCTTATATTTACTAACTTGTCTTTCACCTCTTTAATACGACCCAAAAATGAACTAACAGATTCATTTCCATCCATCTTAATGCCTAGCAATTTAGTTTTCAGAAACAAAATGTGATTTGTGTTGCTAGTTTCATACAATGCTTTAAGAGTTGTCCATGTTGCAGCAGAAGTTGTAGCATCTCTAATATGTGGAATTATGCTATCTTTAACTGACATGCACAACAATACCTTTGCCTTGTTTTCGCGCTTCTCCCAGTCTTGGATCTGTGTTGTTGTCGCACCAGCAGCCGTATCAGGTTTCAATTCAGTTCCCTTCACAATGTTCCAGACACCATAGCCCTCCATGAGCATCTGCATCTTGAATTTCCAGTTAATGAAGTTCGAGCCATCTAACTTGTTGGCTTCGTTGAGGTAGGTCTCTGCCAGCGGATTCGCCATCGCTGCAATTTAGTTTCTGCAAGTAGATCACGAAGGATATGCAACTTTCTGTCGCTCTGCCTTCGGATACCATCGATCTGTCTCAATCTTGACTCTCATCTTTCTTAAGAGAAAACTTCAAAAACAAAAATCCTTAACAACACTTTATATATAAAAATAATATATAAATTTCACATGCATCCACTTTAAATACACGTGCATAAAATTATAACTCCCTCTTCACCTTTTTATATAAAATATATCCACTTTAAATAATAATAAAAATTATACCTCACTCACAAAGGTAAATTTAAACCTTCTTTTTGAAAAAATTCAAAATTCACGATTCTAAAATATATATATCCCCTTTCTCCTTTGCATGCACTTCACAAGTCATGGCACTCTTTTTCAAAACTCACCCAATCCTCAAAAACCACGCATGCCAAGAAACTCACGCATGATTTGATTATGCATGCTCCAATTCTCATAAAGTAAATGTAAATGCTTTGATTATAATGCACCAATTATGCATGAAGTAAATGCAGCTACAATACACCAGCGAAATAAACTCTCACGATCTCACTCTTCCATGTGATTTCAACCTCACGCGTTATTTCACAAATGCAACAGACAGATCTCAAAAACTCACGTGTCCTCTTTTTATCCAACCTACGTAGAAGAAAACGTTTTCGTACCTGACGTTATAGCAGACTGCGGGGAGTCCGCACCTCACAAAACTCACGTTGCCTCCCTCAAGAACGCTTCACCAAAAAAAAAATCACGCATGCACCAGATCTCCACGCATCTAATCAAACGTTCACGCTATCCACGCCTTCTCCCCATGGCTCTGATACCAAGATAAAATATGTGAAACAAGCAACACGATGAGGCTATGCTCACTTATGTATTATTCAATGAAGACGGATTGCATCTTTATATAGGAAAAGACTCTACCGAGTCGGTTACATGCAAACCAAAGACAACTAGACTCTTAACTAAGAACTGACTCTTAACACGCCTACAACTGACTCTCACAACTGAAGCTTATAACTGGTGTTTACAACTGGCGCTTTCTCCATTATTTCCAAGTCTATTAAAACACAGCGGTTGGACGACTTAACTGAATTTGATTCTATTGATCCTGATCCAGTGTACATGCATGCATTTGTTTGTTTAAGTTGGCATTTCTTTAATGCTTGAAGGTTATCCTCCAGTTTTTATCCTACATTCTTCAACTGCTACTGCTGTGAATTATCCTCCATTTTCTCTGAAGATGGTTGAATTACCTACTGTTAAACTCGAGATTTTCTATAGAATAAATCCATATATTTTGTTAAATTTTTCGTTTTAAGTTTATGTAGAAGAGGTTGTTGTGTGAAAAGTAACGAAAACCATTTTTTCATCTTAGATTCCATTTTTGTATATTCAAACTTCATATTGAAAAACAAAATGTTCATTGTATTCAAACTTTCAAAATTTTTATATATTCAAACTTCATATTAAAAAATAAAATGTTCAGTGTATTTAAACTTTCAAAATCAAAATTTACAATTTTTTCTTATATTCAAACTTTAAATTGAAAAACAAAATGCTAAGTAAACTTTAAATTGAAAAACAAAATGAAAAATGATCGTTTATTTAAACTTTCAAAATTCACAATTCTTTAATCAAATAATAAAATCTCACAATTTACACAACTTAATTAGGATATCCAAAAAATTGGAAGAGGAAGAAGCATGCAAGCTGCTTTTGATCTCCTCCATGAATTTTTATGCTCATGCAGGGGAAATAGCGGCATCTATCACACTAGAATTCGAATTTCCCTTTGCTAAGATCCTGAATTTTGATATATATAACCTTGCATTTTGTCTTTCTTCAATTACATTTTCACGGGGATTATTTTTTCACAAAGTATTTTTACTTTGATTTCGTGAACATATTAGGAATACAACTATGTTAGGAATACACATGCATTCTTAATATTAGGAATGCATCTATGTTAGGAATGCATTATTAGGAATACAACTATGTTAGGAATGCACATACATTCTTAATATTAGGAATGCACCTATGTTAGGAATGTATCTATGAATGCATTTATCTATATTAGGAATGTATCTAATATTAGGAATGCACCTATGCATGCATAAGAGGAATGTACCTATGTTAAGAATGCACATGCATGCATTTTTTTGTGAATATATTGTGTAATTGGTGGATTAATTATAATCACTTAGTCTAACGATTTAAGATATGCTATATATACGAGCATATCTATAGAAGTGAGAGTGCAATGTGTAGTGAGTGTGTGAGAGCAAGATGCAATACTGAGGTGTTGTGCGTATGAGAGGAGAGGATGGTTGTATGCTTGGGTTGGTTATTGTTATTCTCCCTTGAATAAAAAGAATACCGATTATCATTGCCCGTATTGGGTTTCCACATAAATCACTGTGTCAATTGTGTGATTGTTGTTCTTAGTTTAATGTGTGTTTAATCTTGTTTGTTGATGATATGTTTTGCTTCTGCTGCCCAACAAGTGGTATCAGAACAGGTTGATTAGGTGTAACAGGTGAACCAAAATAAATTGTGTGCAGGTTTCTTGTAAGCTCAAAAAAGAGTGATCAGGTTTCTTGTTGCTGTCAAGTCATCAGCAACAAGGCTTCCATGTTGCACTAGGCTTCGGGTCAATGATGAAATAACTCAATGTACCTGTTGCAAGTGCAACAAACCACTTGAAATAGCTCAACTTGTCAAACTTTGTGTTCTGTTTTCTCTTTGTTTCTTCCACCGTATTCTCCATTCTCCACGCTGTTGCCGCGTCTACTACCATCCATATGTCAAATCTTATCTTGTTGGCTAATCGTATATGTACACCGTATAGTTCTTCTCATAAGATATTAATCGATTTCATCGTAAACCTAATTTCAGACCTGATCAACGCCAAACTCGCGTTTTTTAAGTTCTCATTGTTTCTACTGATAAGGAGGTGATGCTTGATAATAAACTATATATTCTAGATAATAGTGATTCCCTGAAGGAATCGCTGTGCACCTATTTATTTCATAGTCAACGGGTGGGTCGCTTTATTCCGCACCCCGCCGAAGGGATATTATAGTTGGTGGCTATTGAGAAGGTTTGCCTAGGCCTTTGTTACCTCCTATCCTGTAGGCCCTGATCGCGATATGATGCGGAATAAACTTATTATGGAGGATATCCATCACCTGGCACTGGCTCAACTGCTACTGTTGGGCCATTCACTGGTTCGGATTCGTAGGCCCTGATCTCGATATGCTGCGGAATAAACTGATTATGGAGGATATTCATTACCTACCACTGGGTCAAC
>ML779218.1:602814-622011 GCA_009831015.1 Picea engelmannii
GGAAATTGACCTATAGGAGCTGTTGTGGAGATATTTGAAGAGGAAAAGAAGCCTGAGGAGAACTGGAAAAGGCTCACTTGAGCCATTTAATCAGATATAAGCAAGGGCTTCAAGAGCTAAACAACATTCATTGCTAGGGTTTCGGGGTAGCGCTATTTATCAGATATAAGCAAGGGCTTCAAGAGCTAAACAGCAAAATAGTATATTATATATTCGAACTTTTCCTAACTTACACGGACCTTTGTAGGACAATTTGCTGCAACTTAACACCATGTGAGGTGAATTATCTATCTCTGAGTTTTCCATCAGTTACGGCTTGATTGGCGAGTTTTCGGAATCTTCATTCTTCTTAAGTGGATTTAACCTTAAATTTTGAAGAAATTCTATAAAGTTTTTGTTCTTGGAAATTATCTGGATTACAAGAGCACGTGGCTTGTATTTGACTTTAGATTTTTTCCCCTGGATTCAATTGTGCCAAATTTTTTATCGTCTGGATTCAATTGTGCCTAAATTTGAACCGGATAGATTCAATTGTGCCTAAATCTGAGCAGGATTGAGAATCCTTAACCCTATTTTTGGATAAGGGGCAAGGTAAAGTCACCAAATGGTTGATTGTGTGATTGTTTTTCATATAATTAGATTCATAAATGTATATTTATTGACAATTTGTATAATTAATGATTTTTTAATCTAAAAACATAATTTGATGGTTAGTAATAAAAGATGCTAATATATTTTTAGTCTTACTCTTAAATCAATGGATAGGATTCATTGTTCATAACTTTTTTGCATTTATAAATACATAAGTTAATCTGTTTACGTTTTCACATTTACCTAATCATATTAAGAAATAACTATAAAGCCATATGATTGTCACATTTAAATGATTAACAAAAATTAACATCTGTCTAATTTTTTAAAATTTTTATGGTCACTTTTATTTATTTATAATGATCCATTATTTACTATATAATATATATAATAAAGTTTTAACTACTGCTGAATATTCTTTTATTTTTTTTTCAAGCTCCTGGGTTGGGTTTGAACTAATTTTAACTGGATGCTAGTGGTTTTAACCCAGATACCTATCGGAGTTCACCAACTTTCCGGCTGTGATACTTGTATAACACAGTCAAAAGTAACAAAATAAATAGTTGATTTCGTTATTGCCCCTCGTATAATTGAATAACAAAGTCAAAGTCAAAAGTTATAATTGTATATCAAGGTCAAAAGTTATAATTGTATAACAAAGTCAAAGTCAAAAGTTAACAGTTGCAGCCACAAAGTTAACCTCAACCGTTAACTTTGTGGATAAGGATCTACAATCGGGATAAGCTTTACGCGGATGATAAGGATTTATCATTTGTTTTAGATCAATGTTATCACAGATTGTAGACTCAATGGCAAGAACCGAAGGTTTTAGTTAGATTTGGTTTAAGCTTGTTAAATATTTCGCAGAGATGGTAATCTTGGATGATGGAATTGTTATCAGCCCGATGTTTGGCAATCGCGGCATCGCGGCAAAGATGGATGAAGTAAATGCTCTGCCTCTCCCATATTTCTGGTATTTTCGCCAGGTTAATTTTATCCATTATTTTGCATATTGTCATGGACGCCATGGAATATAAACACCAATGGAGAATTGCTTTCCTCTAGTTTCTTCAAAATTAAATTATTCTACAGGTTAAAGCCATCAATCACATATTTGTTGGCATGCAAGCATCCACACTTTGTTTGTCAATTTCCAGGTCTTCCTTCCTCATGCTTACAACCTCAATCTCGACCGTTCAAAGCATTGGTTCATGGGCAGAGTGGCATTGCCCACCTGTACAATCACCTGCAACACTTGCTCACCGTCATTCTGCATCTATTGCATTTCTCCTTCGATCTCACCCGCAAGAGACACGCTTTCAACCTCCCCCTGGAACACGACGTTCCTCATGGTCTCACATATTAGATCAACTGTCTCCTCCATCTCCAGTGAAACATCACAGTAGAAATCCTAAGAGCATTTAAACAACATCCTATTCTTTGGATGCAATTTCGCTAGTTTTGTAGTTGCAATTATTTTCTAGGCTATTGGATTGAATTATAATAGTTCTTCACACTGAGATTGCTTAGCTAGGTAGTGGTTCACTTTTGCCTTGTAGTCGTCACTGGAATATGAAAATGGGTAGTTAAAACTTCATGTGAAATCTGTGTTGGATATTTCTGTCTGGTCATATTGGGTAGTGAGTTTTTAGGGGGGAGGTCAAAGTCTTTCTATTTCTTTCACTGCCCTTCCATCAAAGAAAAATCATTGAATTTTAATTAGTATTATATTATTATATCTTCACATTTGATCAAGATCGGCCTTTAGCTTTCACGGGGAAGAAGAGATGGGATGTATGAAAAACCATCTAAAATGAGTGGGAAGCTGTCTGCAGTCACATTTTGTATGAAAACCCATCGAAAATGGGCGGGAAGCTGTCTGCAGTTACCCTGGAGCATGTGACTAAATATATTTTATGGGTTATTGAATATATTTTATGGGTTATTGAAGGGTAGGCTTGACCGTGGTGATATGCAACGCAACAGGTATTAGTTGCTTTGATAATGAGGTATTAGTTGCTTTGATCATGAGCTTGTCGTTTTGTTTGGCTTTCCTAAATGTAACATGTAACATGGTAGATTGGTTGGACAAAAGGACTTTTTAATCGGATTTTTATATTTAGTAGAAGTGGGATTTAAAATTTTCCTCTATGGTTATTGTCTGATTTTAGACAGAAAACAACTAAGGATTTGCAATTTTCCTCTATTCTATTTATGGTTAATGTCTGATTTTAGACAGAAAACAAATAAGTTTCCATGTTATCTTTCGATATTACTCTATTCTGGTTATTGTCTGATTTTAGACAGAAAACAACTAAGGATTTGCATTTTTCCTCTATTCTATTTATGGTTAATGTCTGATTTTAGACAGAAAAAAAATAAGTTTCCATGTTATCTTTTGATATTACTCTATTCTATATCAATTAGATTTTTATCTGAAGTTCTTTATATATATTTTGTTTGTTGTATTGCAGTTTTGATATTACTCTATTCTATATCAATTAGATTTTTATCTGAAGTTCTTTATATATATTTTGTTTGTTGTATTGCAGTTTTGGTCGCTGGAGTATGCTCAGAAATGACATATATGGCATGCAGAGGCACGTGATGTTCATGATTAGGTGAGAAAATCATGATCTCTATGTCTAGATATGATTGTTTTTGCATTAGCAAATCATGATCTATGTTACATCTTGAAAGGATTGTTTTTGGTTTTCCGTGCGTATGTCTGATTCTGAAAACTAAAAGGTATTGCATAGTTATTAACCTTGTCAACTAGTAAAGGGATGCCCATTATAAAAGTAATGTTTTGGTGATTTATCACTGCATGCAAAGATTCAGTTTTTCTAATCTGATCAACTACTAACTAGGGCACTGAGACCACTAAATGCTATATCATTTTCAAATAATATAAAACCGTTTTTTATATCTTAAAAATATTAAACTTACTCCAGAGGTACTCCCATTTACATAGAGTGATCTGATTCAATCTTTCATGTTAACTTAAGTAAAATCATTAATGTATACTGCAGGTATTATGTGAAAATTGTATTTTAAAAGTGCTATATATAATGCTACCGAATCATTCCTGTTAACTTAAGTAAAATCATAAATGTAGGATTGCAAGTATTATGTGAAAATTGTATTTGAAAAGTGTTATATATAATGGGACCGACGGGAAGGTTTCTGGTTAAGCAATATGTTTGCCTCCTAAGAAAGATAGATTCAGCCTATGTTAACAAAGTCTGAAAGTTTACTATACAAGATTAAGTTAAGGTAATAAAACATGGTTTAAAATAATTATATGTTTTCTTTATTATTCTCCCACCCTCACTTTCATATAAATATGTTTTCTCTATTATTTCACCCATCCCCACCCTCATACATATGAGGGTGAGGGTGGGTGTGGGGGGAATAATAGAGAAAACATATTTATCTTTTTTTTCTATTATTCTCCGTGAGGGTGAGGGGAATAATAGAGAAAACATATGAGAGTAGGGGTAGGGGAAATAATAGAGAAAACAGATAAGGTGAGGGGAATAATAGAGAAAATAGATGAGAGTGGTGTGGGGGGTTAAATAGAGAAAACATATAAAGTGGGGGTAGAGAGAATAATAGAGAAAATAGATAAATATGTTTTCTCTATTATTCTCCTCACCCCCACCCTCACCCTCATGTGAGGGTGGGGGGAATAATAGAGAAAACATATTTAAATATGTTTTCTCTATTATTCCTCCTACCCCAACCCTCATATGATGGTGTTTTCTCTATTATTCCCTCCACCCCCACACATGAGTTAGGGTGTTTTCTCTATTATTCCGTCCACCCCCACCCTCATGTGGGGGTAGGGGGAATAATAGAGAAAACATATTTATCTGTTTTCTCTATTATTCCCCCTACCCCCACCTTCATATGGGGGTGAAACATGGTTTAAAATAATTAGTTTATGAGTTATTATGGTGATAATGGTTGAACTATATGGTTGATTATAATTTATTACATTTCTTCATTATTGACTATGATTCATTGAGTATAGGTGTTTATAGTTAACTTTGTTTGAGTATGAATATAGCATCAAGATAAGGTAACTTAAACATGGTTTAAAATAATTAGTTTATGAGTTATTATAGGGATAATGGTTGAACTATATGGTTGATTATAATTTATTACATTTCTTCATTATTGACTGTTATTGAGTATAGGTGTTTATAGTTACCTTTGGTTGAGTATGGATACAGGATCAAGCTAACGTAACTAAAACATGGTTTAAAATAATTAGTTTATGAGTTATTATGGTGCTAATGGTTGAACTATATGGTTGATTATAATTTATTACATTTCTCCATTGTTGATTATCATTGAGTACATGTGTTTATAGTTAACTTTTGTTGAGTATGGATATCTTCAATTAATTTTGATTTATTATGTTTGACTATGGTCAATTTTTGTTAATCTTAAATGAAAATGATTGAGTCATGTTCACTCTAATTGACCATGAGTATGGTTGACATTTGTTAATTTTGATTTACTCTAGTTGACTATCATCTATTGTGGTTGATTTAGATTAATTAAAAGTGAGTATGGTTGACTCTGGTGGCTTTAGTTGGCTATAGGTGATTATGGTTCACTATTGTTGGTTATGGTTGATGATCATTGACTCTAGTTGCTTTTAGTTGACTATTTTCCCAATAATTTGACGTTGGGTCACTATGGTTGACTATGAATCACAATGATTGACTTTGGTTGAGTTTGATTGATTGTGATTGGTTGTGGTTGACTTTGGTTGTGTTTGATTGGTTGTGGTTGACTTTGGTTGATCGTGGGTGACTTTTGTTGACTATGGTAGAATTTAGTTAACTTGGTTGAACATGGTAGGGTTTGGAGGCCTATGACTAACTTTAGTTTAGTTTATTATCATTGACTTTGATTGACATTAATATGTTTTGATTAACTATGGTTGATTTTTTTTACAGTAATTTACTACAATTAATCAAATGTAACCATAGTTTATTATGGTTGATTGTTGTTGAATTTGATTGATTGTAGATTACTATAATTGACTTTACTTGAATATAGTTGCATTTAGTTCATTTTAGTTTACTATTGTTTACTTAGATTCATTGTCATTAACTTCAAACTAGATTAGATTATATGTGAGTATGGTCGACTTCAATTTACTCTGACCAACTTTGATCAACAATAGGTGAATATGGTTCATGATTGTTGACTAAGATTGACCATAATTTACAATGATTGACTATAGTTAAAAGTAGTTGTCCATGGTTAAATATTTTTTATTTTATTTTAGTTGACATTACTTGAATACAATTGAGTTTGTTGACTAAGATTGAATTTTGTTATGATTAATTATATGGTTTATTGAATGTTGATATGTTAATTATATGATATGTTAATTATATGATTTTATGGTCAACATAGTTGATTTTAATATGGTTGAAATTATGGTAATCAACGGGTTGATAAAGTTGGTCCTTTATGATGTTTATTATTACTACAATTTATATGGTTTTTAAGGTTGATTATATTTTAAATTTAGCTAATTTATGCTCTAATATATATGTTTGATTTTATTGGTGGCATTATTATGACTATTTTTTAGTTAAGTTGACTTTGATTAATTTTGGTTAACTCATTTATGCTTTACTATATATGTTTGATTTTATGGGTGGTTTTATTATCACTATTTATTTTTAGTTAAGTTGATTCTGGTGGATTTTAGTTAACTATTATTGAATTTGATTGACATTAATATTGAATTTATAAAAGATCAAGTGCCTCACCCGAAAGAAGTACATAGAAAAAAGATCTTAAGTCTAATTTTCCGATTTATTGTATCGGATTCCAAGTTCACTTGCCTATATTGCCAATTATCCAAAAATACTACATTCCATAAATCCTTACATAAATAAATTCACACAAATTGATGGCCTAATAATTGACAAAAGCAACACATGATTATTTTTTATTTCAGGATCGACTTCTGGTCATCATTGGTTATGTCACTGATGATGATTTTTTCTCCTTCCCAACTATTTTCCAAACTTCTTTGACAGGTGGTGATGTTGTTTTTGATTCAACTATCCTCATATTTTCCTGATCTGGAGAACTTGTTTTCTTTGGTGTTGTCAATGTTGCTTCATCTTTATCGGCCTCATCTGCCCAGCTTGAAGGAGATGGGGAGCTGGGGAGAACCTTTCTTTCTATTCTCGTATCAAGAGTATCTGAAGCCTTAAATCTTTATATTCCTGGATCAAGAGAAGTTGAAGCTTTACTCTTCGATTGAGGGACAATATTTAAATGATTCGAAGGTGTATCCAGTGTAGACATGCCTTTGGAATCATGGCTCAAAGAATCTGGGTCTGGAGAAGTTTTTCTGTTGTTTGTAATAATTAGTTGATGATCTTCATTGGAGCCATCCCACCAAGTTGATTTGCGTTGTTGCTTCCCCGCCTTCCTATTTCCCTTAGTGCATTGAGCTACTATATGCCCTATTTCAAAACAAGCCCTGCATCGTAGGGAGATTCTTTCATAGTCTATATTTTGGGTCTAGGAATAGTTTTTGCAACCCAAAATAATTTATGTTGGAAGCCCTTTGTTAAAATCCATTTCCACACAAATTCTCGCATATGAGGTGATGCTATGAATTATAGTTTCTTTACTTGCATAATGAAACTTTCCTAATGCTGATCTCCAATATCTCTAAGAGAAGTTTCACCCCAAAAATGCAAGGGAAGATTCATAAGTCTGACCCAAAATGGAGCAGAAGAAAGAACAACAGTCAGAGGATTGAAGCAAGGATTCCAGGGCATCATACACAAACCTGAGTTTCCCCAAAACCAAAGGCAAGAGTCAAGGATCAGATCTTGATCTACTGCAAGATCAAACTCTACAATGAAGAAACCTTTCGAGCAAAGGTGAATGAACAAATCTTCCTCAATGAGAGGCTTCCAATGGGATGAGATCCAACCATTGAGATCCACAAGCCGCGGCCAAAGCCCATTGAACCGACAGATTAAAGCATTTTCCCAAAAATAAACTTCCTCATCTTCAGCTTCTTGACCCATGAAAAGAGAAATCGTTGGGGCTTCTTGAACCGAGCACGGAGCAAAGGGGGAAGAACACGCTGATATTTAAGATTTAACAGCCTCATTGAAAGAAACCGAGGTGCTACCCAAAGGACCGGAAGAAGGAGGCAGGTGTGGTTGAACGACACTGCAAGGTTGAGTAGAACCACTGTGAGGGTTGAAGCCAGATCCGCTGGAGTGGAAGCCAACGCCGCCATGGAAGAGAGAATAGCTACGGCCAAGAGACCCAGTTGCAGAAGGAAAGACGACTAGGGTTTATCCCTAGCCGCAGAAGAGGCGACTAGGGTTTATCCCTAGCCACAGAAGTGGCAGTGAAGCACCAGAGCCATCTCGCTTTGACTTTATGGGTGGTTTTATTATCACTATTTTTAGTTAAGCTGACTTTGGTGGATTTTAGTTAACTATTATTGAATTTGATTGGCATTAATTCACTATATTTGATCATAGTTGACTTAAGTGGATGATACTTAATTTTAGTTAATTATAATTGATTTTGAACCATTTTTTTTTGAATATCCTAGATTTAATTTAATTAAATAGTTGATATGATTGAATATATATGACCAATACAATTGATTTTCTGGTCAATATCATTGATTTTAATATAATTGTCAACTATATGTTTGAGTTTAGGAGTGAGAATTTTGTCTCTAAACATGTGATCTACTTTGTGGGTTTGCTTCACTTTTTCTTTTCATGCTTCAATTATAGTTTATTTTTTAATCAATGCACAGTGAAGAATAAAACATTGTAATAACTTTTAGTAATTCCAATTCTAACTTTCTTACAAGTTAGGAAACTGTTTCTTTGAAGGTCGCAATGATCGAACCGCTGCTGCAATTTGGAGACAGGGATACGGCCGATGTAACATTACAGTTGATCCGTTCAGATGGAACAGTTTACAAAAGAAATCCTCTTTACCTCCACTCTCAAATTTTGGGAAAATCCGAGTATTATAAAGCCATGCTTTCTGAGCGCTGGTCTTCGAAAAAGCGGCCGCTTGAAGTCAAGTCGACAATTTGTCACAGTTTCCACAAGTACATCAAATGTATTAAGCTCATGTATTCTTCTCAATCTGGAAAGAGCCTTTGTTTCTACAGCACGGATGAAGTTCTGTCTATTCTACCAATAGCTTCGGAATTGTTGTTTCAAGATTGCATCCAGGAATGTATGCGATATTTGGATGCTGTTTATTGGAATCCTGCACAAGAAGCCCAACTGCTAGACCTCTTATCATCTCTGCAAATAAACACTTTGCCGAATATAACTGCCAGACTTGCTATGAGTCGATGCAAGTCTCATTGTGAGCATTTAGAGATGCTGCAGGAGTTCGTGCCAGACATGTTATCTATGGTCTCCAATGGGGAAGATTACATCTGCGATCTGCCGCGTAGCAAGATCGAGAACTTGCTTGTAGACTACTGTAATGCAAATGCATCCCCGGCTGGAGCAGCCAAGTGCAAGTCTAAACTGATGAAACAGTTTATGGTCAACATGGAACGTATTAAATCTGATGATAAGGCCAAAATAAATAATTCTTGTTCTGCACTGTTCTGGCTAGTCGGCGTGATTCAGCGTTGTGATGGAATTCTCTTTGAGAAGGTGCTCAAAATGTTTTGCGAAGATGCTGACCTTCGTAATGCGTTAACAATGAATCTGGCGACATACAGTTTGGGGACAATAAAAGATATACTCGATATTTTGATTAACAGGATTCTGAAAGGTCTAGGTAATGGGGAGATAATTACTCCTTCCCCATTTCGCCTTTCTTTCCTTATGAATTGGGTTGATACGATGATGGATCTGAGTTCGGGTCTCATCGGGAGTGTAAAATATAGGGAGAGTATAGCCAGACTGGACAAAGGAATCAGCGATTTGGCTGACACACTCCCATTTGTTGAGCACAGTGGTATTTACAATCTCTGGATAAATGCCTTCATAACACATTCTCTCCAAGATCACTGCACTGCGTCTAAGTGGTGGGCTCATAAACTACGCGACCATGTGATCGTCCGCTATCGTGAAAGCGTATGAAACTCTTGATACGTGGAAAATATATGATCTCAATCGAGGGTGCTTATTTTTAGTTACATTTAGGGTTCATGTTTATGATATTTTCACTTACAGAGAGAGTTCATGTTTGCTGTACATCAAATTATACAGGGAAATGGATAAGTTTATGGCGTTTGAGTGTCCAAATAAAACCTTCAAGGAATCAGTTTTTTGAGAGGTATTATTTTAAACTTTGAATTTGAAAACTTGCTATTCTACATGAATGTTTAGAATGAGAGATGGGAGATGGCCGGTACAAATTGGATGTGAATCGCGTATGAATGTTATAATTATGCATCTATATTCTATTTTAAATTTATCATTTTACTCAAAAATGATAGAGTGACATTTTTTTATAAATTTATTAAAATTTAAAATAATTGAGTAGAAAAAGATGTTGTAAAGTAATATTTGTAATAAAGTTGATGGATGTCCATTTTGTTGGAATTGAAAAACGTTTTAATGTTTGGAGTAGACATTATTTATTGGGAATTCAAATAAAGTTTATAAAATACAAAAGAATGAAATTTATAAAATAATTAAATAAATTTTAAAGAAACAGTTATTAAAATAAATTAATTATATAAATAAATTGAATCTAAAAATTAAAAATTAAGAACTAGATATTATAAAAATAATGAAGTATTTTTAAAAGGTAATAAATTATTGAAATTGTATCTAGAAAAAACAAAATAATTAAAATATAATGAACCATAAAAATTAATGAAGTATTTTTAAAAAGTAATAAATTATTGAAATTGTATATAGAAAAAACAAAATAATTAAAATATAATGAACCATAAAAATTAAAAATGTCTGTAAATGGTTATTAAATTAAATCAATTATACAAAGAAATTGAATCAAATAATTAATAAATAAGAATTAGATACCATGAAAATAATAAATTACTAGAATTTTATTTAGAAAAATAAAATATAAA
Organism: Picea engelmannii; assembly: GCA_009831015.1. NCBI lineage: Eukaryota > Viridiplantae > Streptophyta > Pinopsida > Pinales > Pinaceae > Picea > Picea engelmannii. Next base: position 613,505 of record ML779218.1, read on the forward strand.
TATAATAAATTATAATAATTAAAGATATTTGTATTTAAGATTAAAAAGAAATTAAATAAGATATAAAGATAAATAAAAATAATACTAAGATTGATGATTGTTAACTTTCATTAACATTAACTTTGATTTATCTTTAAAAAGAAATGATAAGAAATTATTTGGAATGTTTTAAAATTTTATTTTTATGCTAAAAAGGAAATGAGAAAAAAAATCCTAAATCTTTATACTTGGGATGATTTAAAATTTCAAGATATTAATATTGTTATAATTATTCTCAAAAATTTAACGTAGGCTACATGTTAAGAGAAAGTGTTTTTCATTCTCTACCTTCCTTGTATCTCAAAGATGACAATTTTTTTCGTCTCAATGTGTTTTAGGAATTATCCAATGTCTTGTTTCCACATGAGAGTTAGTTCTTATTTTAGTAATGTTGATTTTCTCCTTTAGGCTAGTTAAAATAAAAAGATACTTTTGATCTTCTATATTAGGATTAGTGACTCCTTTATAGTATCTTAATTTTTTCTTATCTTTTAATTCATTTTTCAGAACTTATCCTTCAATTTAGATGTAATAATATTTGTAATGGTATCAATATTTTTTAGAGTGGGCTCCTTGTCTATTATTCAATTATTTAGCCAAGACTTACATCTTTATGCCAACCTCTCTTAAGATGTATACTACTTTGACTAGAATTTAAAACAATCTTTAAAAGACTTTTTTTTTCAAGTTAATTATATTATGCTTGTACTCAACAAGTCATAAAGAAATAATCATCACATTAATGATGAAATATTACACTATAAGGTAAATTGTAAATGAAAATCATACTATATATAATGATGATGGAATGACATGATAATAGTGGAATTGATTGAAGAAGTATATTGGTAACTTGATTATTCTATTTTTTCCTATTCTTATTTTGTTTATATATATATATATATATATATATATATATATATATATATATATATAAAATTAAAAACAAAATAAGAATGGGAAAAAATAGAATTAAGATGAAAAATAATATTAAGATAGGAAAAATGATTAACTTAAGGAGAGACATAATTTGATAATATACAATCAAAGATACATGAAATAAAAGAAAAATGTTTGAAAAAAAAGGAAAAGAGAGAACAAATTATAATTGGGTTATTAATAATGAATAGTGTAAAAGATTGTTTTAGCAAGTTCAAATGAGATATAAAGAATGGTAAGAAATGAATTAAAGAGATGAATCCAAGATGAGAAAGTATTAAGAGTAATAGGACACGAGGATAACACCTGGATGGGGTGTCACCACAAGATATGACACGTCATGATTCACACACATCGACGAGCATATGAGCTACTCCACCTAGTGAAAGAAGGGGTGTTTGACAATATGGTTAAACACCATTATACAAGGGAGAAAAGACGCCTTGGTAATGGGGAAGTCCTCTCCCATGAAATGCATTCATCATCCCCTTGTTCATTAGTTATGATGATTGGTTCTGCAATGATGGATGGTGGTTATGGAGATATTAGATATAAATTTCAGAATCTTGGCTTAGTTTGGATGGCAGTGAGGTTCTCTGAAGGGTCATCCCATATTGGCTCAATCTAGATGTTGGTGAGGTTCTTTGATGGTGGGACATGATCATATCACTATTGGACTAAGTATTATCATCTTGGCTCTCATAGTTGGGTAAGCATGATTGAGTCTTCTCTTCGTGGGCATCCTCATAAGCATAATCCAAAGGAAACAAGAATGAGGAAGCCAACCCCAACCAAAAGAGGATGGATCTGGTCGAGTTTACTACTGAGGTTTATCACCCTCGATTCTCAGTTGAGGTTCGTAGCAAGGTTACAAAAAATCAAGGAAAAGTTTAGGAAGATCATGGATGAATCCATAATGTGTTGGTTGATGTAGAGGTGCAACCTTGGATCCTTGATCTAGGTCATACCAAAGGTTGAGAATGCAAATATGCTCAAATTTTGGAATTGTATTAGCAGGTGAAAGGTATGGTGGTGTATCCTCTACAAGATAAAGAGCATCATACCCACGACATCCTACAAAGTATAAATCAAATGGAAGCTCTTATGGATAGGAAAATTATCTAATGGAAGCACAAATTGTCAAGAATTTTGAGTTGATGCAAAAGCATTGGAATCATTGTTTTCTACATTTGGTGGCTTCAAAGATAAGGAGGAACTAGAAACATATGAGGATAATATGGTCGATTCTAAGGTATGTATGTTGGAAACAAAGGTCATTAATCTTAATGAACACTTAAACGAATAATTACTCTCATGCTATCTCTAGTTTAATTTTTGTTTTCATGCTTACAAGTATAGAAAATCATGTTATCTCAGACAAGTTTCATTTAGGTTATATGCACTCTCTAGTATTAGGCTTAGTACAACATAAGACTTTTTGGTATAGCCAAGACATTATCTTTAATGTTGGAAAGAACATTAAGTCAATAACTAGTTATTGTTTGACCCTTAGTAAACCTAGTTTCCCTAGTGGGGCACTTTTGCATACCATTGCATGCCCTTTGGGATAATTAAGGCAAGTGTTAGCTTTCAAATGGAAATTAACATTTCTTTTAATGATTTAATCAATATTATCAATCATATTTTCCCATGTTTGTGGTGTAGTGTTTGGAATCCCCTACATGTATATGAGGGATGTAATCTTCATGAGGAGAGAAAACTAGCATTTATTGGTCAAGGATGGGAAGTCCTTCATCATCAATGCATACAAAGGTGAATCCAAGATCTCTTTGGTAAGTGATAACCAAGAAAATAAATTGATCAATTCAATTAGGAATTTTGTACTGCTCTTTTTAAGAAAGAATCAACCAATAGATTAATCAGTAAAGGTAAAAGCATCTCTGGAGGGATGTACTAAAGAGTAGAAACATTAGTTGAAGAAGCATTTGCAAGTGTATAGATAAGTGTTCCAATATCCTAAAGGTTACCACCTAAGAGGGAAGTAGAGCATGAGATAATGTTGTTTCTTGACTCCCCATTTTCAAACATTGGGTTGCACAAATAGTTCATCCTAGAAGTGGATAAAGTGAAGACACAATTGTAGTATTTATTGCAGTGGGGAGTAATTTGACCAAGAACCTCACCTTGTGGGTCACCTACTATCATAGTACCCAACAAGGATGGGACTTGGAGAATGTGTATCAATTTCAGAGCTTTAAATAAGATCACCCTCAAGAATTGATACCCTCTACCTAGGATCGATGACTTGCTATATCAATTGCAGCATGTTGAGTACTTCACCAAGTTAGATCTCAAATCATGATACCACAAGGTACGATTTAAAGGAGAATACACTTGGAAGGCCACCTTAAAGACAATTCAAGATCTATATGAATGGATGGTAATGCCTTATGGTTTATGTAATGCACCAAATACATTTATGAGTTTGATGAATGATGCGTTGCATCCCTTTCTAGATTCTCTTGTAATACTTTACTTAGATGATATATTGGTTTATACCATCATACACATTAATCACCAACCAATGCAGTATTTGTAATCCCAAAGTAAGCTTCAGCGAACCAAACATTACAAGTGGATAGGGTTTTTATAGAAACTTCATCTTATCATCAAACATAAAAAGGGAAGCACTAACAAGTTGGTAGACATGATTTCAAGCACACCCAAATCCAATATCATATACTTGGGAACTCGTATTCACGTGGAGAATTTCACCCATGATGCATACTCAAAGGCATAAAAAGAAGTTGAGGAATTTGAGGTGTTTCAACAATTACGTTGCCAATTTTATGTATAAGTATGTGATGGTAAGGTTGAAAATCATCTCCAAGATGGGTTTATCTACAAGCAAGACAAAATTTGTGTCCCTAAAGGTGAACGATTGCATCTTATCAGAGAGGCCTACACCTCCAAAGTTGCAACACATTTTGGTTTTGGGAAGAAATTTTCCAACTTGAAAAGGTATGTATATTGGACTAGAATGAAAGGAGATGTAGCTTGTTTAATTAAAGGGAGCATACTTTGTTGTACCAACAAACATACTAAAATATATATACAAGGTTTATAGCATCCCATACCTATACCTACTAGAACCTTGGAGATCATCTCCATGGATTTTTTTTGTGGTTTTCCAAGAACAAAGGATATGGCTATCTATTTATGGTAGTTGACAAGTTTAACAATATGTGCATTTGTATTCCTTGTAAAAATACCATCAAGGGACAAGATGCAACAAACATGTTCTTTGAAAAGGTCTAGGTGCACATTGGGATACCAAGGAGTATCATCTTAGATAGAGATACTAGATTTATTAGTGCATTTAGGACCACACTTTAAGAGAAGATGGACACCAAGTTTAAGAGATCTGCAACTTTCCATCCATAGACAAATGGGAAAACAATAGTGAATAAGACATTGGTTCATATTTTGAGGCCTTACAATAAAAAAACATACAAGGAATTGGGATGAAAATTTAATTTATATATCCAAGACTCGTATAACATAGTAGTCCATACTTTTACCAATAAGCCCCCTTTTGAAACTTGTTTTGGGTATTTTTCACCTTATCCCTTAGATGTTGTATGTGGACAAAAAGGAGCAGTGAGGGAAGCAACCACAAGAGAAGCATTGAAAGCTGAAAAATTGTTGATAAGGTCAGTCAAATCCATTTGCAAGTACATGAGACATTGAAAAAGTCACAATAAAAGTACAAGGATTGACATGATCAACACAAAATTAAAAAAACATTCAAGGTGGGACACAAAGTTTAGTTGTATCTAAATAAATAAAGGTTATAGGGTCCTGGTAAGAAGATAAAAGTTGTATGGTACAATCCTTTGAAATGTTGGAAAAGGTGGGTAAGAATGCCTACAGACTCAGTCTACCCTCATATATGTGAATTTACTTTAGTGAATGTGGAAAATTTGAAACTCTATGAGCCTTCCATGTTGGAATAGTAAACCAATGAGTAATTTATACCTAGCACAAAGGTCTTAGCACCATAATCTTGGGAAGAGTTGGAAAAAGGTGAAAAATTTTAGAAGAAGTCTAAAACAACCAAATGGGAGTAGTATGAACTCTAGCAGGTTAGGCTAAAATGAAAATGTCTATGCAAGGACAAATGACACTCTAAGGAGAAGTTAAAGGAAAATTTTCCTCACTTCCTTTAGTAAAATATTTTCAGGACCAAACGCCTCCCTAAATGGGGAGGTATGATCCAAAATAGATCATTATATAAGATAAGATTTGGGGGAGGAATATGGAAATGCAATATGGGGGAGGAGGAATTAAGATAATATTTGTAACTTCGTTGCGGATAAAAAAAATTCAAAGTATGGAAGTATAATACAAGAGAGAGAGAGAGAGAGAGAGAAAGTAACTTAGAAAATTTTAGGGTCAACAGTTATACAAGAATATTGAGGTTGTAATCTCAATATGGGTTAATAGGTGTCTACCCTGAGGAGGTAAACTTGTGCTAATTAAAGCAGTGCTTGAGAGTATACATGTATATTGGATGTCCATTTACAAGGTGTCAATAGGTATTCTTACAAAAATTAGAAAGAAATGTTTTAGTTTCTTATGGTCGAGAAAAAAAGTGCATGAAGGTGCTACCTTGGTAAAATGGTCCACCCTTGCTCTACCTAAAAAGCTCAGGGGATGGGGACTCAAAAATATTTACAAATTTAGAAAATGTTTGGTGGAAAAAAATCTTTGGAATTTGGTTTATATTGATTCTCTATGGGGAAAAGTTATGAAATTGAAATACTTGTGAGGTCGGACGATGGAAGAATGGTTTAGAACAAGCCTAAAGACTCCAAATTTTTGTTCGACTATTTAGAAAGTATTCATAGATGTATCACCACAAGTTAGTAAGTGGTTAGCTTGGAGGATTGGCAATGGTAAGAAAGTATGGATAGGTGAAGATGTGTGGATCAAATCCTCTGGTGATCATGTGTTATTGATCGATCTTTTAAATAGTTTACATGGAAAAGGTGTTTATGTCTAAACAATGCCAGCAAATAGGATAGAAATTCTTTTTGGAGTCAAGGATGGTTGTCGAACATCGAATTAAATTTGTCTAGTCCTCTAGCTAAAGAATGGGGGAGCTATACAAAGATTCTAGTTTTGGGTGCAATCAACTTATCAGATGAAAAATATAGAATAGTTTGGTCAAAAAATCTGGGGAATGGTGAGTTCATCGCAAAGTTGGGCTATGAAGCGTGCATGGAGGAGGATTGACAAGTAGAGGGAAAATGGTGGTGGGCCTTGATTTGGAAACTATGAAGCTCATTGAAGATCAAGATCACAGATTGGCTTTCTCTTTCAAACAAAATTTTGACATGGAACAATGGTTTAATAGGTTGGATCGGTTTGAATAGGTTATCTTTGTGTAAAAAAGAAGAAGAAGATGTTTATCATCTGTTTGTTTCATGTCCTTTCGTCAGGTACGTTTGGTCAGTGATCTCCTCTAGCCTGCATTTAATTATTCTCTGGAACAACTCTTCTTTGGATCTCTGTATGCATGATTGGTTAAGGAACACTCCCTCTTAAGTGCTCAAAGTTGTTCTCTATCATCTCATTTACAATATATGGTGGGCTCACAATAGGGAGATATTCCAAGACTTTTCCATGCCTTTCAAAGTGGTATCTCAGTTGGTGTTAAAATATTTTTTGAACTTTAAGATTTTCCCTAAACAAAAAAGAAAGAAAACAATCATGAAGCCATATTTTAATGTGTCGATTTCATGTAGGTTCTTTGGCGGAGCCATTCAAGGTCATGCAGTGGAAGGAGGTGTTGGTGTTATTCTTTATTTAAACCAATCTCATTGTTTTCACCTGAAGTATGCTCTGGATAGATGTACTAATAATAAGACGGAATTTATTAAGTTCTAGATCCTTCTTTCTTTAGCCAAGAGGATGGGATGTCAAAGAATGCAGGTAATGGGAGACTCGAAACATGTAATAAATTGGGCCAACAACAAGAACCGTGTGGATAATATAGGCCCGGGACCCATAAAAAGAACATGTTAAGAGTTAAAAAGATCCTTTGATTGGATTCATTTGCTCACATTAGTTGAGAAATGAATATGCTAGCTAACGGGATTTCAAAGGAATCTCTTCAATTTCATGAAGGGATCTATGTCAAGGAAAAGTTCGATGAGGGAATGTTGATCTCAGACATGGAAGTCAAGTACCCTTAGTCTCTATTGTTTATGTAGTGGACATATGTTACAAGGTGTTATCCAAAGTCTGTTGTTTTAATCTATGTAATTAGAAAAAAGACAAGAATGTACGAGGAAAATTTTGGTTTTTTGTCTTTATTGAATGTAAAGATCAAATATTCGGAATTCTTATTTTGAAGGAAGGAAGGATATCCGGACAAATCTTTGATCCAAAACTATTATGTTATGTAACAAGTATATTCCTCTATGATTATAATGATTTTTTTTTTAGGAATATATATATATATATAACAAAATTAATAAAGATAAATTCTAAATTAAATATAAAAGAGTAAATTAAAAAGTTAAAAAAAGGGAATACATAAATAAATTAAAACATATATATAAAGGACTCAACAAAAATTAATAACAAATAAAAAATATTAGAGATCCTATAAAACACATAACTAAACTTAAAAATAAATTACTAAAACTATAAAGAAAGGAAAAAATAATTTAAAAACAAAAAATATAGGAAGGGGAAACTAGAAAGGTAACTAAAGAAACCTCAAAAGAAAGGAGAAAGGATTAAAAACTAAAATGGAAAAATAATAAATAAATAAATAAATAACAATGAAAAAAAATAAAGGAAAGGGGAATAGTAATTAAAAAAGGAAAGATTAAAAAGAGTACAAGATAAAATAAAATAAAAAAGAGAAAAGGAGAAGAGAGAAGAAAAAACAAAATATAAGGGAGAAAGAAACAAGAGCAAGAATAAAAGAGAGGAACATGGAAGAAAAAAAAAGGGAGGGGAAATTGTAAATTCTAACCTTGTACAATATCTACGGCAAACAGATATTCAGAAAAGAACAGAAAAGATACAATGGCAAATACAAACATTACACAGAGATTTTTCCCCTGGAAACCCAAACCGGGAAAACCAGCATATTCTATATTCTTTCATTGTGTTACAATGTTTACAATACAAAATGCATATAGGAGCTAGTGGCATCCAAAACCCTAACCCAATGACCTGGATTAGTCCAAAACCCTAATTCGTTAACCGGAAATAGAAAACCATCGGCAAAGAAACCATGTGCCGAAAAACCACCTAAATATAATGTGGTCCCGAAAATGCAGTCCCGATGCGAAAAAAAAAATTCGGGGGCACTGCCCCCGAACCCCCTACGTACCCGGCGCAAACGCTCAAACACTACTACTCGTGCAAAGAATATAACACATACCCAACATTCTCCCACTTGTTGTTTTCTTTGCACACAGGGGGTTACAGGGTTACATAGTCAACAATCCAGGGCAGTAATGCCCATGGATCCTCTACACCAAGAG
>ML779218.1:625132-643071 GCA_009831015.1 Picea engelmannii
TCGACAACAAGGATGAGACCACTTCTTCAAACTTCAAAGAAGTTGTATTACTACCTATGGCCACAACCAGACTATCCCACGAGTCTGGTAAAGAACACAACAAAATGATACATTTATCTTCATCTAAAATTTTAATCTCAACATATACTAATTGACTTACCACAGTATTGAAGGCGTTCAAATTCTCTGCCACCAAGTCTTCATCTCTCATCCTCAAGTTATACAGCTTCTTTCTCAGGAATAGTTTATTTACCAGGGACTTAGACTGATACAACTTCCCCAACTTTTCCCATAAATCCTTGGTTGTAGCTTCCTCTGACACATTCTGTAATATTGAATCGGAGAGACACAGTCGGATTGTGCTCTTTACGTTCCGATCCATCTTTTTCCAGTCATCTGCAGAAGTTCCTGTAGGTGCAATACCTAGATCTACCGTGATCCACTGATCTCTATCCACCAAAATATCTTCCATCTTGAGCTTCCACAGCTCAAATATTTTCCCATTAAACTTCTCGATCTTCATCTTCGAATTGCTTGCCATTTCTTTTCACCTGAAAAACAGTACCACAGATCTCCCACTGTAACAAGGCTTATCACAGTCCCGAGCCAAACACTTGACCACAAAGGCGTCCCCCTGAAGCTAATAAAGCTCTGATACCAAATGTAAATTCTAACCTTGTACAATATCTACTGCAAACATATATTCAGAAAAGAACAGAAAAGATACAATGGAAAATACAAACATTGCACAGAGATTTTTCCCCTGGAAACCCAAACCGGGAAAACCAACATATTATATATTCATTCATTGTGTTACAATGTTTACAATACAAAATACATATAGGAGCCAGCAGCATCCAAAACCCTAACCCAATGACCTGGATTAGTCCAAAACCCTAATTCCTTAACCGGAAATAGAAAACCATCGACAAAGAAACCATGTGCCGAAAAACCACCTAAATATAATGCGGTCCTGATGCAAAAAAAAAAATTCGGGGGCACTACCCCCGAACCCCCGTGCGGGGGGCTCCACCCCCCTGCACACCCAGCGCAGATGCTCAGACACTACTACTCGTGCAAAGAATATAACTCATACCCAACAGAAATGAGAATAAAGGGGAGTGTACCCAGAAACAAGCCTAGTGGATAATGTAGGAATCTAATTCTCGCTAATATTATGATCATTGTCTTGGTTAATATTATTAGGCCTTTTTTCTGTTTCAACTCCTTCCCTGAATTTTCTATGATGGTAGTGATCCACTCTAGCTAGAGTTTTAGCATATTCCTCTATGTATATATGATGCTTAGTCTTGTCTCAGTGTTTAGCTAACACAGAGGGATGAGTATGATTGTGTTTGATATCAATGATATCCTCATGAATCTTAACCTTGATAGACTATCTTGTTTCATCAACGGAAGATTTCCCACAAGAGAAATGACAATTAACGTGAAGGGATGACTACGATTATGTTTGATATCGACAATGTGCTTATGAATCCTAGCCTTGATAGACTATCCATTTTCACCAATGTAATAATTCCCACAAAAGTAGGGACAACTAACGTAGAGGGACAACTACAATGGTGTTTGATATCAATAGCATGCTCATGAATCCTAACCTTGATAGACCGTCCAGTTTCACCAATGTAATATTTTCCACAAGAGCAAGGGAAGCTAACGCGGAGGGACGAGTACGATTGTGTTTGATGGCAACAACACGCTCATGAATCTTAACCTTGATAGACCATCCAATTTTCACCAATGTAATATTTCCCACAAGAGTATGGCCAACTAACGTGGAGGGACAAGTACGATTTTGTGTGTTATCAACAACATGCTCATGAATCCTAAACTTGATAGACCATCTAGTTTCACCGACGTAATTTTTCCCACAAGATCGAGGATAGCTAACGTGAAGGGATGAGTATGAGTGTGTTTAATATCAATAGCATGCTCATGAATTCCAACCTTGATAGATCATCTGGTTTTACCAACGTAAGATTTCCCACAAGAGTAAAGACAACTAACGCGGAGGGACAAGTATGATTTTGTTTGATATCAACAACATTTTCATGAATCCTAACCTTGATAGACCATCCAATTTCACCAATGTAAGCTTTACCATAAGAGCATAGACAAGCAATGTGGAGGGACGAGTATGATGGTGTTTGATATTAGTAGCGTGCTCCTAAATCCTAACCTTGATAGATCGTCCAGTTTCACCAACATAAGCTTTCCCAAAAGATCAGGGACAAATAACGTGAAGGCACGAGTACAATGGTGTTTGATATCAACAGCATGCTCATGAATCCTAACCTTGATAGACCATCTAGTTTCACCAGCATAAGCTTTCCCACGAGATCAGGGACAACTAATGTGGAGGGATGAGTAGGATTGTGTTTGATATCAACAACATGCTCATGAATCATAACATTGATAAACCATCTAGTTTCACCAATGTAAGCTTCCCACAAGAGTAGGGACAACTAACACAAAAAGATGAGTATGATTTTGTTTGATATCAGTAGCATGTTCATGAATCATAACTTTGATGGACCATCTAGTATCACCAATGTAAGCTTTCCCACAAGAGTAAGGACAACTAATGTAGAGGGATGACCATCCAGTGTCACCAATGTAAGAAGAGCAAGGATAGCTAACGCATAGGGACAAGTAGGATTGTGTTCGATAAACTATCCAATTTCACCGACATAAGAAGAGCAAGGATAGCAAACATAGAGGGACGAGTATGATTTTGTTTGGTAGACCATCCAGTTTCAGAAATGTAAGAAGAGCGAGGAAAGCTAACCCAGAGCAACGAGCATGATTGTGTTTGATAGACCATCGAGTTTCACCAACGCAAGAAAAGAAAGGACAGCTAACACGGAGGGATGAGTATGATTGTGTTTGATAGACCGTCTAGTTTCACCAATGTAAGAAGAGCAGAGATAGTGAATGTGAAGGGATGAGTATGGTTGTGTTTGATAGATTATCAAGTTTCACCAGCATAAGATGAGAAAGGACAACTAACACAGAGGAACGAGTATAATTGTGTTTTATAGACCATCTAGTTTCACAAATGTAAGAAGAGGAGGGACAAATAACATGAAGGGACGAGTATGATTTTGTTTGATAGATCATCTAGTTTCACCAATGTAACAAGAGTAGGGACATATAACACAGAGGGACGAGTAAGACTAAGCATCATATATGCATAGAGTACAGCAAAATTCTAGCTAGAGTGGATCACTATCATCATAGAAAATTTAGGGAAGCCATTGAAATAAAAAAGAAGCCTAACAATATTAACAGAGACGATGGTTGGAAGATTAGAAAAAAATAGATTCCTACATTATCCACTGGAGTTGTTTTTGTTTCCATGTAACCTCCACTTTATTCTCATTTTCCCCTTTTTTTTCTTCCATGTTCTCCTCTTTTATTCCTACTCTCATTTTGTTCTCCCTTTTTTTTTTTTTTTCTTCTCTTCTCCTTTTCTCTTTTCTTAGCTCTTTTTAATTTTTCCATTTTTTATTACTATTCCCCTTTGCTTTAGTTCTTTTCATTGTTTTTTATTTATTTATTATTTTTCATTTCCTTTTTCTTAAGTTTTTAATCTTATCTCTCTTTTAGGTTTATTTCTTAGTTCCTTTTTATTTCTTCCCCTTCCTTTCTTACTATTTATATTTTTGGTTTTTAAATTATTTTTTCCTTTCATAATTTTATTTCTTTTTTATAGTTTTAGTTTTATTAATTTATTTCTATGTTTAGTTATGTGCTTTAGTTATGTATTTTATAGGATATTTAATATTTTTTATAATTTTTATTTGTTTTTATTTTTTTATTTTTTTAGGATATCTTAGGTTTCAACAGTAGCTCCCTTCCGTCCAAATACCTTGGCATCCCCATGATTGATAACGCCCTCCGAAACTCCTCTTGGGAACATCTCCTCTCCTCTTTTACCAAGAAGCTTTCTTCCTGGACCCTTAGAGTTCTAAACCTTCCAAGTCATCTCATTCTCCTCCAAGCAGTGCTTCAGGCCCTTCCCACCTACACCTTCTCGGCGCTTGCTGCTCCAAAGTTTGTCCTCACTACCATTAAAAGCTTACAAAGGAACTTCCTATGGCAAGGCCTCAACACAAGGAAGAAAATAGCGTTGATAAACTAGGACAAACTCTGTCAACCCAAAGCACAAGGAGGCCTTGGATTACGGGACCCTTTCATCATGAATAAAGTCCTAAGCACCAAGATATGGTGGCGATGGCTTAAGAATCTCAAGGATCTATGGGCAAGGCTCTGGAGGAAGAAATATGCACCAGAGGTGGCAGAAAAAAACCTCATACATTGGAATGGAAACACCCCAGGGTCCCTAATTTGGGAAGCAGCTAAGCAGAATAGATAGCTCGTCACCTACCATGCTTTCTGGGAAATTAGAAATGGGAAAACATCCCTCTTCTGGAAAGATTCCTGGCAGCAATGGCCAATTTTGGACCATGAGGACTGGGTTGAGCATATCAGTACCCAAGCTACACATGCGGGTCTGACAAAAATAGTTGATTACTGGTAAGACTATCCTCTAGAAGACACATGGCGGCACTAGCACCTTAATAGGGGACGCATGAAACTGGACGCGTATGTGGATCTAAGACCCTGGCAGGATGAAATGTTCAAAAGGAAAATCCCCAAGCTCACGGGAGAGGATATCCTCCAATGGGGATACCGGCCACGGGGCACCTACAACATACGAGAAGCCTATCACATCAAAACCCAATCAGACCCTGCACCTACACGGGAAGTTTGGAACAAAATCTGGAACCTTAAACATTGGCCTAAAATCACTCTCTTCCTCTGGCTCGTCACCCATTCGAGCATTCTAACCTAGGACAACCTCTTAAAAAGAGGTTGTGTTGAGCCATCTATATGTACGCTTTGTGGAGAGGCAGACGAAACCATGAATCACCTTCTCAATTCCTGCCCTTACACTGCTCAAATATGGGATCAAAGTGCGCTTATTATGCGTACCTCGAATCGCGAAAGAGACAACATAATTGATACTATTACAAACTGGAGGGACCAAGTGTTCCAATCTCCCCTCCTAAATTGTATTTGGCAATTACTTCCCGGCTTCATTCTTTGGCAGGTATGAAAGGAAAGAAACAAGAGGCTTTTCAGGGATGTCTCCCTCCCATGGCAACACTGCTGGAACCAATGTCACCTAAATATTCTGGAAACTCTCAACCTTCAGCTATGGAATGAAAAAGACTTGATTAGCAACCCCTCAGAACTCATGATCCTTTAGTACTAGAAACCCTTCCCACCTTCTCACCCACCTTTCCCCTCCTCTTCTCCCCCCCCTCCCAACAGCCCCTCCTCTTGGTCCACCCCCCCAGTCGACTTCATTAAACTCAACTTCGATGGAGCCTCTAAAGGCAATCCAAGAGCAGCGGGTTATGGAGTAGTTTTCCGCAACCACCTTGGACACATCCTTCTCATTAACGCAGGCTCCCTTGGTCATACCACAAACAATGCAGCGGAACATTGGGGACTCATCAAAGGACTGCAATTAGCCATTGAGCACAACTTCACCAAGCTGATTGTAGAGGGAGATTCCCAAATCATCATCAATCTCTTCAACAGGCTTTTAAATGGAGCGGACCTGGAAAGAATATCACCCAGTTGGAGACTCTCACATGGGCTAAAGACTATTACAGATATACTGCAACCCAATCAGGCCGTTATACCTACTCATATCAAGAGAAAGGCGAATCAAGTAGCGGATGAACTGGCTAATCTGGGGACCAACTGGGTTGGACCGGAACTCCTTTGCAAAACGTCCCTTAATCCTGATCACCCTATTCTCCAGCAATGTATCCGCAAAGCCGGGGAAGTGGACAAACCCTCGAATGGGGTGTTAGTGCATGAAAATTGGCGCAAAGAAGGAGTCTGGGTAGGCCAGCAAGGCAGAGCGCCATGTGATCAGCTCATGCCAACGACCGTCGCCTCTACCCTGCATTAACTAGCCTTCACGACGATTGTAGCAGCATTAATTTTGATGCTTCCGACCTCCATTACGAATTGTTCGATGGCTTCTCTGTCTGCCTTTGCTCCTCTTTCTCTCTCGTAGACCGATTCCCACATTCCTCTGCTTCCCTAGCCTGGTTCTAACTGGATTTTCATGGTGCTCACAGGCCCTGGCCAACCCTAGGCTCTCTGCATTCGCTTGGAACACCTAATCATTTTCTTCTTTCAAATTATGTCGCGACAAAGAGGATGGCCGCGAAGAGGCTCTCCTTGGCCTCCTCCTCGGCCTCGAGCATCTGTTTCTCCCCCTGGTTCTCCCTCCACGATTTCCTCGCCACCTCTATAGTCCGAGCTAGCACCTCTCGCCTCCTCCACCTCACATGTCTCCCGGTTTGATTTCTTAGCCATTATTGAAAGCTTGTCAGCCTCTTATTTGTGTCACCTTATCGTCCCGCTGAACTCTAGAATCTTCAATCCTTCCCATGCACCGATAATTGGTTCCTCAAGGCCTCCCATGGGGGCGCCACCTCCTGTTCGAACTGCCCGAAACAACGTGTCTATGTCCACTGACTCTACGCCTGATTTGCAGCTGAAAGAGAGTCTCACCATTCTCTATGGTCTAGTTTTTGAACTCCGACAGGGAATGGAGGACCTCCAATTCCAACTGCAGCTCATGGACGGAAGGATCTCAACCCTCCTTCAAATCTTATCTACCTTCCAAGACGCTTTCTCCTCAAACCCAGCAGGTGCGACTTCAGCAGGGGCGCCCCATACAGAAAGCGACAACAGAAATGTTAAGACGCAGAGTGCAACAAAGGTCATAGTGGAGCAGGGCCAGCATGAGGACATGGAAGCGGCGACAACCACAGGCCAGCATGTGCACAGTCCGCCTGGAGACGCCCTGCCAGCTGCCAACAGGGACGAAAGCCCCGCGGTCACTGACATGCATTTGGAAAGCAGAGGGATGCCCGTTGAGGAGGAGCCTTGGCACGCAGCCTCTCTTGCCAAGTGTATGACCCCTCAGGGGGTCTTTTCTTTTATGGTTTCTTTTTTTAGTTACAACTTAGTCAGCTTAGCTATGTTCTATAAGACTGGTAGATTATCAAATGCTAAACTTACCCGGCTGGCTGAACTAGTTTCCCCTTTATTAGGGCAGTTCAGTAACTACAGTCTGGTTGTTATCAAGTTTTTGTAATTTTGGTCTGTTTTTTTGAAGACCCTTTTTATATAAAACCTCTTACTTACAAAAAGAAAAACATATAAAGAGTGTTTTATAATATTTTTAGTATGTGGAATATCGAGAGTGAATCATATATAGTCTTTACTCTTTGGCATTTTACTTTTAGTGTACATAATTATGTATATGTTTTAATTTGTTATAAAGTATCATATATTCCTTAGCATTATATTTTCAATTTTTAATTAAGTGATAGATGTTATAATTTAAATTGAGCATTTTATCTTTGAAGTATATATTATTTATTTATTTTATTTTATAATGAATTATATATTAGTTAAATTTTAATATAAAAAGTAATTTATTTTAATTATCTAAAACAATATGTCATTATAATTATTTAATAATATGTATAACATATTCAATGAATAAGTTAATTGAGATTAGTTTGGGTGATTAGAAGGGATGATTGTTATCTTTGTCACTCAAGTTCAATTCACACAAGTGATTTGTTGAGCTCTTAACTATTATATTATTGTAATGACTTTGACTCCTATCGTTGACATTATTGTAATGGCTTTGAGTCCTATTGTTAACCAACCTTCTTAACCTGTATATTATTGTAATGGCTTTGATTCCTATTCTTGACCAGCCTTCTTAACCACTATATTATTGTTTCATATTGTTGACCAACCTTCTTAACCTATATAATATTATTGTAATGGTTTTGAGTCCTATTCTTGACCAACCTTCTTAACCATTATATTATTGTAATAGCTTCGAGTCTTATTATGGATTATATATGATAATTAATTACTATAGTGGATTATATATTAATTAAATATTAATAGGACTAAATTTTGTTTTTACTATAACATGTTATGATAATTATTTATGACATATTTAATAAACAAAATTAATTTTAAAATATATTGATTTTGAATCGATTAAATAATATGAATTATATAGAAGAAACAATTATGCTTCAAACTTTATCTAAACCCATGAATGGCTCAAACACGGGTGGCATAAATATGTCAAATATTGGCTAAATTATTGGGGAATATAAGAAGAAGCCATCATGCAGAATATCGATAATATTAAAAATATTATCACTTCTAAATTTAAGGAGAATTTGTGGCATGATAAAGAATTAGTGGATAAAAGGAAATTAAGATACTACAAGGAGGTAGTCAACCCTATTTTAGAAGATCAAAAGTCCCTCTCAGTTTTGAGAAGTGCAAAGAATAAAATCAACATTGCTAAAATAAGAACAAACTCTCATGAGCATCATAGTGAAACTGGGCATTGGACAATTCCAAAAACACCGTGGGATGACAAAATATGTTATCTTTGTGACCTATGAAGGTAGAAGATGAAAAATACTTCCTCTTATATTGACTTTCCTATTTCCATATTATATCATGTAAGGTCTTCGGCTAGACAGACACGGAGACCCTCACCCAAGTCCTCAAGGAGACAGAACTTGGGGTTGCTCCAACACCCAAGTTGGGAAAGTCGATGCCTTGGGAATGCGAACACGCTAAGAGGCTTGTCCAGTATGAAGCGACCAATATATTAGGGTGTGCCGACATGAGGGGTGTACCAAGGTTGGGTGTGCCAGTCCCAAGGGGCATGAAGGTTAACAGGTACATGGGTTCATTTGGGTGACTGAGTCTGCAAAGGGGCGCAACGATTCATTTGGGCGACCAACTACGCGAAGGAGCATGACGATTCATTTGGACACATGGGTTTGTGAAAGGGCACAACATCCCCAAAGGATGCAATGGTTGGAGATGGTGACCTTTGGAGTCCTTATAAGAGAACAAGGGAGCACCACCAAGGGAGGAAGATTTGAAGACAAGAAGAGCAAGAGGAGCTCTGTGATTCTGAGGCAAGCTTAGAAGAAAAGGGGTGAGCTCCCTAAAGGAGGCAAGTTTCTCCACATGGGAGGAATTATGTTGCCTTGAGGTGGATTTGGTGGACAAATTGGTGAGACCCCCTTTTGGGATGATTTTGGGGAAGTCTGGAAACATAGCTCTGTTGGAGGCATGTGTGAGACATAACCGAAATCTGTGAAGTCTGCAGAAATGAAGTGACAACAATTTTGCAGTTGTGGGAATGTCTGAGGTACACAGCATGAGGTTGCAGAGACATTTGCGACAAAGAGTCTTGGTGTGACGAATCTATTTATGAGTGTCTTGGTGAGGTGAGGCGAGTCATGTGACTCTACCAAATTTGTAAACTGAGCTGATTGTAACTATTTTGCAATAACAAATACTTATCTGGGTGTTAAGTGAGGTTCGTGCCACCCGCGGTATATCTATGTATGTATTTCATTTGTTCTGTCGTTGTTCTCTTAGATTCTCATGTTCATGGATTCATGCTTAAATATGACTAACTTTTAAATTGTTAACAAATGTCTAAGTAAACAAGAGTTGCACTAGAGTAGGAGTGTGACTCGTCGGTAGCTTAGAACAGAGTATAGTTATGCTCTAGCTGAAGAGGCAAAATCCGAATGAAGTACTCTTGGTGTTTCCAAGCATCCAAGAGAGAAATGTCGTGGTGCCACACACCCTCAAGAGGTGCACGGTCGCAATATTCAGCTAGGCACACTGTGGGGATGTGACAGATGGTATTAGAGCCGATTCGTTGCAGATTTTGATGAAGGGTTGGTGAGATATTCACCACTATCTTGACGATAGATGGTATTAAATCCGATTCGTTGCAAATTTTGATGAAGGATTGGTGAACTCTTCACCACTATCTCGGTGATAGATGGTATCAGAGAAGTTTGGTGCTCTTCACCACTCTTGCAGTCAGAACAATTGTGGTGGGGAACACTTGTTGAGAAGTTAATTTGTTTTGATGTCAGTTTGGTGGGAATGTTCACAGATTGGGTGAACAGTTCAGTGGAGCGAACTTGTTCATCACAGAATTTGCATCAAACTTAAGGAAGATGTTTGGTTGATGGTGCGATGGAAGGTTGGTCTGGGCGCACACCTTGTATAGATTGAGAGAAATGTTTGTGGTGAAACGAAGCACTTGGATAGGGTGGGAGATCACAAAAAATTTCACATAGTTGATTGTAGAGTAAAACTTGGTAGGTTTGGGTGATGAAATTCAATGCTAGACCTGTTGTTCACACCTTGAGATACTAAGTGCAAATTTTGTTTGGTGAAACAAGCAGTTGGGAAAGGTAGATGGACACAATATTTTCCACACGACTTGTCTATGATCTAACCGTAGAATTGATCGTAGAAGTGAATGAAAAGGGTGATCACATAAGTGATCATGAAGGGAGCCAGTTATGGGTTGCATCAAGGTGAAGCACTTGGGTGTGTTGGATGACCTCGAGCAACCTAGAGGAGATCCACAACATGTGGTTGGTTTGGCACATTTCCATCATGAAATCTTCATGTCGTGAACCACCAAGAATAGAAGTTGATTTGAGTTGGTTTGTTGTACAAGTGGATCGACCACAACCTTCGAATGAGGTAACTCTTCTTAGAGTTACAACATTCAGTTAGCAGTGGTACGACTTGACGCTTGGGCGGTGGGTGCATGGTTCCTTGAAGCGAAAGTAGTCAAGGTGCAGAGATGGAAAGGCATTAGAGATGAGTTTGATTGTTTGCATACAAATTTTTGGACTTAGAAGGATTTGTGAGGTGGATGGATGGGCTCAGCCTTGTATCGCCATGAATTTCTTGCATATTTGTGGAGCCGTCGATGATGATTGAGGGGAGTTCATGCAGAGAGTCGGTTTCTTGGGAAAGTAGAGGTCCAAGACAACAGACTTTGAACATGGTTGTGGTGAAGGGTGTCATTGGAAAGCTATGGTTGGTTTCGATTTCTTTCATTTACTAAGTGTTGCAGTGAGTTATTTGAAGGGAAGTCAAATGACTTGGTGGTTCAAGTGCAATCAATTCTACAGTGAAAATCGGTAGACTTGAGGGTGACTCAAGTGGTGCAAATTCGAAGAAGTCTTGTAGTAGTTTGGGACACCTTGGTTGGGCGAATGTGCGGAGAGGTTGGATGGCCTGCCTAGACGAGTCCTGTGGTGGACATAGGCAGATTTGGATGCATTTATGGAGGTGGATTGAGCAAGTTTCCTAACTCTTTGATGAGGCACATTGGACAAGTTGTTGCGGTGAAGCAGACAGTGGATTTTGTACGTGTTGAGTTTGAGAGGACGAGTGAGGTACCTTGGTGATGGTTCTTTAGCTACATTTGTTAGGTCATGCGATGACTTGACAGTCATGACGATAGTGCCAGAGTTTGGATGCTTGCAAAATGTGCAATGCAATTTCATTCCAGGAGATGGATGGAGTCAATAGAGAATTCGACCAAGAATTGTTGGCAGTCAACCTGAATGGGAAGAACGTAGACCAAGTGACTTGGGTGGTTTTCGCTCATCTTTGGTATGGGACATTGGATGAGGCAGAGCACACCTTGGTGACTTGTGTATTATTATCTGATGACTCAGAGATCCGAGAGGGTCGTTGGTTGGAGTTGACAGAAGTATTGGTGCGAACATGCCTAGGGCATGGAAGTTCTTTGAGGTGGCTCATTCTACTTGGAACACTTTGGACAATTCGTTGGGATGTTTGAGGAGTGATGCCATGTTGGAAACACTCATCACATATGTTGAGTTGTAGGGAGGTGACTTGAAGAAAGGAGGCAAGTTGAGGACTTGCCTTAGTTTGGAGGATTGTGTCAACAGACAGATTGCAGCATGAAGATATTTCTTGGGCATGGGCGTTTCTCTTGCTTTGGCTAGCATGGTTGAGGGTGAATCCTAACCATTACAAGGAACAGAGAAGTAGTCACAGTAGAATGGCTAGGTGATGAAGTAGTGGAGCAAAGGCAGTCTGGACGTATAGTTCTTGGTGCAGAATATTGGCTAATTGTATAATGAGGTGGACAGTGGAGTCAATTTTTCGTAGAAGACTTTGTTTCGAGGTGACATCATAGTGCAACAAGGTGAGGGGAAACCTTTCCTTGGTCTGAGGGTTGTGCGGATGGACTGAATCACAAAAGGAAGTGACCACTTTTTGCATGAGGGTGCACGCTCTCAATAAGTGTGACGGTTGGACTAGTCACTCAACTAGTTCACGACTTGGGCGACAACGACAACATGACAAGGGGTTCAAGAGTTAAGATGTGCCAATAGGTTTGAAGTGCAACACTTAGAAATTGTGGATGATCTCCTTGAAAAAGATCAGACGATGGAAGTAGTGATGAGGCAAAGGATGGAAACTTGCCTTAGTCTTTGGAGTTGGATGGGCTGATGAAGATGCGATAGAAAAGACTAAGTTCAAGCATGGGTAGGCAAATCTCAAGACTTGGACACAACAATTGGATTGATCACCCGACTAGTATGTGACCTGAGATGCACACTGTGCGAAGACATGGCCAAGATGGTTAAAGCATGGGCGCAACAACAAGATCACAAGAGTTCAACACTTAGACGGAATTTTGAAGTCAAGTGGGCAATAGTCAATTGTAGCAAGCAACGACAAAAGTAGCAGAGCCGAACAGTAACAAGGCATCAACATTGCAACAATTTAGAAATTAAGAGGAACCTATGTTATCTTGTTTTAAAACTCAATGTTTCAATCCCAAAGTTGGGATTATCTTCAGGAGAGCAAGCTCACAATTTAGACAAAAAATCTTATTGGTTAATTAATAATAATCTTTTATATGCTCAAGGTCAATTTTATTAGCCGACCTATAACTTTAAATATTTGGATTATTATTGATTTTAAGGAAATGCAGGATAGGCTTCCAAGCGTCACCAGTCTTTAGTCCTTCATCTTTTTTCATGTTATTTTCATTCATCTCGATTTCTAAGGCCTCCATTATTATTATTTTCCCATAATGTTCTAGTTTCACAACGATTTTTGTATCTTCGATACATATCTAATGTCCAGTGTCTAGCAAGTGTTTGACTAGAGAAAATCTTTTTGTTCGATTATGTCTAATGTCGGCGAAATGCTCCTTTATCCTTATTTGAAATGATCTTCATGTTTCACCTATGTATTGCTTGCCGCAAGAGTGTGGTATAGAATATACACCTTTTTGTAGTCTCGGAATTATGGTGTCCTTTGCATGATCGGACATTTTTCTCAGGGTGTTAGGTGGTGAAAAAGATACTTTAATATTTCCTTTCTTTGGAATTTTTGCTATTTTTTCTATGGTTCCTTTAATGTATGGAAGGTTTATGCTTTTTCCCTCCTCATTCTATTCATTCCAGATGCAAGGTCCTCTCCCAAATTTTAAGACAACCATGTTAAATTGTTTCTTGTGGTATCCATTCATTTTGAACACTTTTTCCAGATGTTTTAGTTCTTGTTCAATGTGCTCTTCATCTAATATTCTAACTATCCGAGTGACTGGTGTGTTGATGACTCCAAGTTTTTGAGTTGGGTGGTCATGAGAGTTGGCATGTAGGTAATGATTAGTGTGAGTTCTTTTTTAGTATAACTAGAGTGATAGCAAACCATTTATCTTTTTGGATATAAGGACGTCTAAAAAGAGTATGTTTTTTTTTAATTCCATATTGAATTTTATGTTTTCTGGTTGGCTATTTAGATGATCAAAGAAACCAATTAGGCTCTCTCTTCCATGTGGCTAGATAACGTATGTATCATCGACATATCTTTTCCATAGTTTTGTCTTCAGGGGATAGAAATTTCAATTGCTAGTTTCTCAAAATTTTCCATGTATAAATTGGCTATCCCATAGCCACTCCTTCAATATGTTCATAGAAACAACCTCGACAGCTAAACTATGTAGATTTTAGGCACATTTTGACAAATTGTCGTGTGTCCTCATCTATAATCTCACTAATGACCTTGATTACATCCTGCACTGGAATTTTTGTAAATAATGAGACAACATCAAAACTCAATAATAAGTATTCTTCTTCTTTTCTTACATCCTTTATTTGTTCAACCATTTTTGTGGAATCTCAAATGAAAGAAGAAGTGTGCCCAACCAACCCTTTAAGCTTTCTTGCAAGGAATTTTGCTAGCTTGTACATGGGAGAGCCAATGGTGTTCACTATAGGTCTCAAAGGTATGTTCTCCTTGTGTATCTTCGGTGATCCATAAATCCAAGGGGTTGTGGGATTCTTTGGTAACAATTTTTCCTTTGTTTCTTCATCAAGAGAGGAATTCTTTATTGTCGAGATTACTTCCTTTACAATTTTCTTTCTTGGGTCAGTGTTCAATTTTCTATAGCTATTCATGGACAAGTGCTCTATCATTTTACGATCATACTCCTCTTTGTCCATAACTACAATGGCATTACCTTTATGAGTTCTCAAAACTAGAATATGCTTATTGTCCCTCAACTTCTTTAAAGTAGTCAATTCGTCCTTAGTTAGGTTTCGTTTTAGTGGTTTTTCTCTTCTTGTTACTACAACACATTCTTGTCTTAGCTCCTCTGCCTTCTCCATCAGAAGGCCATAGACTAAATTTTCTATATCGCAAATTAACTTTTTTACAAGAATTTTCCCCAGCGCAATAGAAAAATTAAGGCCATAACCTAACACTCTTCGTGCAGTTTCATCCAATTTTATGCTAAATAAATTGATAATGCTCATCTTGGGCATGTGACTATCCTCTCTTGGTGCGCATGTATTTTGTTGTTTATTTCATTTGTTGCAATTGTTATGTTCTAAGATTTTTCACATTTTCTTTCATATATCAGTATATAAAAATTGTATTGTACATCTATGCTTCCTTTCAAAACCCACTCAAAATATACCTTTATGAATCTTCCCAAAAAATTTCTAATATTTTTAAGTATTAAAGAATGTCAATAAAAGAGTAAAAATTGGGAAGATGAACCCAAATTCACATTTTAAATACAATCATAATAAAAGGGTCAAACTGAAAACCCATGGAGTAATGAAGAGACTTACTCTTCCCCAAAACCATGACCCATCAACTACTTTTTATAATCATTATGACTAAAAAAAACTTTAATACAAAATAAAAATTTTAAAGCATAAATATACCTTACATTTTAAATAGGTCCACTTGGAGTAGATCCACTAATACATCTTTTATGCAATGCCAAAAACCATTAAAACAACAAATTATTATAACCAATCTATATATATATATCTATATATATATATATATATATATATATATATATATATATATATATAATATTTAAAACTAATAAAATATATTTTATTTAAAATACTATATAGTAATTATAAAAAAAAATTTGTATATACTTTAATTTGAATGATGATTTAAATATAAAATATCTAATATTATGAATAGATTTATAGTTCTTCTAATGATTAAGAATATGTGTTTCCCTCTATAAGAGGTCAAAAATTCAAATGTAAGGGATCTCTACGGATGTTGCCTCTAGTAAATCATTGTTGAACATTTCAGAACCAAAAAACTGGATGATATAGAAACTAATAGAAAAGTTCAGGAATTAATCAAGAAAATACAGCTCGCTCAAGAAAAGTTGGAGAAATCTTTGTTTTATGTAGAATTTATGGAAATGGTCGAGCGAATAGAAAGTGTAATTCGTGGAGACCCACGTTATTCAAATTTACAACTTGTTACGTTGAAAGGTGTATACCTATTGATAATGGGTACAATTAATGATCTTTTAACCTTATTTAACCTTAAACCCTAATTTGATGGAAGATGCTGGCATATTCTTAGTCGTCCTCCAAAATCAATGGGTCAGATTTATTATTCATAACTTTCTTGCATTTATCAAAGCATCCGTTAACATGTTTACTTTTTAACATTTACCTAATCACATTCAAAAAATAAGTGTAAGAATATGTAAATGCCAAGTTTAAATGATTAAGTAAGATTAAACCATGCAGCCACTAAAAATTGAAAAACAAAATAAAAAATGATCGGTTTATTCAAACTTTCAAAATTCACAATTCTTTAATCAAATAATAAAATCTCACAATTTACACAACGTAATTAGGATATGCAAAAAAATTGGAAGAGGAAGAAGCATGCAAGCTGCTTTTGATCTCCTCCATGAATTTTTATGCTCATAGAGGAGAAATTTATGCTCATAGAGGAGAAATAGCAGCATCTATCACACTAGAATTTGAATTTCCCTTTGCTAAGATCCTGAATTTTGACATATCCAACCTTGCATTTTGTCTTTCTTCAATTATATTTTCAGTGGGATTTTCTTCTCACAAAGTACTTTTACTTTGATTTCATGAAAGGAATATAACTATGTTAGGAATGCACATGCATTCTTAATATTAGGAATGCACTTATGAATGCATTTATCCATATTAGAAATGTATCTAATATTAAGATTGCACTTATGCATGCATATTAGGAATGCACATGCGCGTATACTTATAGAAGTGAGAGTGCAATGTGTAGTGAGTGTGTGAGAGCAAGATGCAATACTGAGGTGTTGTGTGTATGAGAGGAGAGGATGGTTGTATGCTTGGGTTGGCTATTGTTATTCTCCCTTGATAAAAAGAATACCGATTATCATTGCCAACATTGGGTTTCCACATAAATCACTGTGTCAATTGTGTGATTATTGTTCTTGGTTTAATGTGTATTTAATCTTGCTTGTTGATGATATGTTTTGCTTCTGTTGCCCAACAAGTGGTATCAGAGCAAGTTAATTAGGTATAGCAGGTGAACCAAGAAAAATTGTATACAGGTTTCTTATAAACTCAAAAAAGAGTGATCAGGTTTCTTGTTGCTGTCAGGTCATCAACAACAAAGCTTCCATGTTGCACTAGGCTTCGGGTCAATGATGAAATAGCTCAATGTACCTGTTGCAAGTGCAACAAACCACTTGAAATAGCTCAACTTGTCAAACTTTGTGTTCTGTTTTCTCTTTGTTTCTTCCACCGTATTCTCCATTCTCCACGCTGTTGCCGCGTCTACTACCATCCATATGTCAAATCTTATCTTGTTGGCTAATCGTATATGTACACCGTATAGTTTTTCTCATAGGATATTAATCGATTTCCTCTAAACCTAATTTCAGACCTGATCAACGCCAAACTCGCGTTTTTTAAGTTCTCATTGTTTCTACTGATAAGGAGGTGATGCTTGATAATAAACTATATATTCTAGATAATAGCTAATAATGATTCCCTGAAGGAATCGCTGGGCACCTGTTTATTTCATAGTCAACGGGTGGGTCGCTTTATTCCGTACCCCGCCGAAGGGATATTATAGTTGGTGGCTATTGAGAAGGTTTGCCTAGGCCTTTGTTACCTCCTATCCTGTAGGCCCTGATCGCGATATGATGCGGAATAAACTGATTATGGAGGATATTCATTACCCACTACTGGGTCAACTGCTACTGGTGGGCCATTCACTGGTTCGAATTCAAATGCCTGGTTACAGAGAAATACAAAAAGGGTAGACGTATCCAACAGGTCTCCTGGTCCTGCCTGCTTCTAAGCAAGGCATAGTTCATTCATTTAGGAACGACTCTCAGGTAGACCAGGCAGAGCGAATAGCATTTCGTTTGCGGGGGCGGGATGTTGTTAACCGTCCGACACGATGAATTATTCAAAATTTATAGTTCCATGATCTGCGTTGCATTCATGCATGTAACTATAATCTCAGTCATTTTAAAATCTCTTATTCTAGATCTTTCCAGATCTTTCACATATAAAGACGGACTTATTCAATTCTATATTCTCTGTTTGTAAACTTTCATATACAAATACTGACTTAATCAATTATATAATCTC
>ML779218.1:653679-667838 GCA_009831015.1 Picea engelmannii
CTAAGTGGTGGGCTCATAAACTACGCGACCATGTGATCGTCCACTATCGTGAAAGCATATGAAATTCTCGACACGTGGAAAATATATGATCGCAAATGAGTGTGCTTATTTTCACTTACAGATAGGGTTCATGTTTATGATATTTTCACTTACAGAGAGGGTTCATGTTTATGATATGGTTACTGCACATCAAATTATACAGGGAAATGGATAAGCTTAATGGCGTGAGAGTGTAAGCTTCGAGGAATGAGTTTGAATGAGTTTTTTGTGAGGTGCTTTGTAAATCCCGGGTCTTAGTGTTATTTTAAATTTTGAATTTGAAAAGTTGCTATTCTAAGTGAGAATACCACATTGGAGCAGGGATCAAATTTGAAGGGTTGATTTTAATTTTTATTATGAAGGATATATAATCATGTAACCTTTCTATTATGAAAAGTTTTCAAAAAAATTGCATTTTAATTGACAATAATAGCTTAAGCTCACACTTAATTAAAAAAAATGTGTTAAAAAAAATATTACATTTTCAATCAAATTTATTTTTAATAAAAGAATTAATAAAAACTAGATGACTTGCTCTTACATACCAACCATAACAATTTCAAACTCTATAAAAGAAATTGCATTTAAAAATGGAATAAGGTAACAAGCTAAGTTTTGGCCTTTTTCAAAATCAAAATTATAAGGATTTGGCAAATTAAATAATATCTAAAACATGTTAAAATCTATGAAATTGGGTGCTTCTATTCAAAATTTAGGATAATTTCATTGTGCAATTTCAACCAACAAATTTCACATTAAAATATTACAAAATCATATTTACTAAATTTAAACTCCAAAATTGTTGTACTGCAGTAAAACTCCAAAATTGCTGCATTGGGAAAAATCTCATCAGAAACGATGGAAACGAAGGAGTTTAAACTCCCTGCTCTTTTTAGAATAGATAAATCTCACATTGTAATATAATTCAGTTAAATGGTATTTTGTGTATATAGGTGTATACATGGTCTTTCCTTCAAAAAACTTAAAAGAGATTGGGTGGGCAAAGCTTAGTTTACAATAAATACCATATCCTAATAAAGGACAGAAAGGTAACGGTTAGAAGCATGAGGAGAGGTCCGAAATCTTGAGAAAGCCTTAAGGAAATAACTTATAAGCCCTACAAAGTACCGAACCTATCAATTAATTGCTAACAAACAGATTTGAAATGAACCTTGACCTATAAAATGATAGATTGTTGATTATGAATCACATTAATCTCCATGGCTCCAACAATCCTCTAAGGTGGGCTCATTTAACTGAAATGAGCGTTGACCTATAAAATGATAAATTTTTTACTATGAATCACATTAATCTCCATGGCTCCAACAATCCTCTAAGGTGGGCTCAGGTGGACTCCCAAAGTTATGATTCAAAATGAATTCAATCCATATGGACTCCCAAAGTTCTGATCCAGAATGGATTCAACCAATGGGGAACTAGCATTTTGAGATGGAAACTCAAAATCTAATTCACTCTACTAAATGATACTTAATCGAATTCACAACAATGCAAACATCTATATAAGGAACGAACAACAATGTAAACATAGAAATGAAACAAAGGTCTATATTAAGAACAAATTATCATCTTATAGAGATATAAGAGGAACAATTTATTTTATATGGATTGTTCACAACAATGCAAACATCTATAAGGAACGAAGCAAAGGTCTATATTAAGAACGAATGATCATCATATAGAGCATATAAGAGGAAAACGTGATGATTTCTTTGTATGGATTTTTCATAACTATGCAAAAAGTATAAAGCAAAGATTTATATAAATAACGAATGATCATTATATACACTAAATGTCAAACATAATATAAACACCTTATATTGTGTATGGATTGTTGAGAGATATGAAATATAAAGGTGGGATTTTAACCTTAAAATTTATTTGAAAATTATGATAGCAATCTCTTCTCTTGCAAACCAAAAATTTTAGATAGTTGAAAATTTTCAAACAATATATAGACATTTTTCAACAATATATATAGACAACAATTATAAACAAAAATAGGGTTATTAAAATAATGGTTAAATGAAATATATATAGACAACAATTATAAACAAAAATAGGGTTATTAAAATAATGGTTAAATGCAATTGAGTATTATTTAAAAGCACTAATAAACTAGTAACAACCACTTTATAAAGTGGTTGATATAAGTAGATCGGCCTCATTTTTCACCTTTCCAAACTAATGAAGTTGATCGTAAATCAACCACTTTTATAAAGTGGTTGTTGCTAGTTGACGACACACATACCTTGTGGAAAACTATTTATATATTAATTAATTAATAATGTAATAATATTCATATATTAATATAATAATAATGTATTAATGTATATAAATTAATAGTCTATTAATCTATCAATAAATTAATGCATCATTAAGTAATGTAATCTTAAAGTATTAATACACTAATAAAGTTATACATTAATAATTCATTAAATATATCAATAAAGATATTAAATATAATAACACAATAAAAAAGTTAAATGCATTTATAAATATATTACTAAAGTAATAATACATTAATAAAATAATACATTAATAAAATAGTAATATATTGACCTATTTAATAATACATTATTATGTAATGTATAAATTAAAGTACTAATAAATTAATGTGTAATGTAACATATTAAGTTATTAATATATTAATAATGCATTAATAAATTAAAGTATACATTGATTAATACATTAATAAAGAAATGTTACATTAATGATACTTTAATAATATAATGTATTAATTAATTAAAACATTTTGAATTAATATATTGGTAAAATATTAATACACTAATAAAGTAATACCTTAATAATATATTAAATACATCAATAAATACACTATTAATGTAATACATTAATAAATTAGTAATAAATTGAACTTAATAGTAAAACATTATTAAAGTATTATTACATTATTACATTAATAAATTTAAGTATTAATACATTAATGCATAATGTAACATATTAAAATATTCATATTTTATTAATTAATAAATTGATAAAATATTAATAAATTAATAATAAATTATCAAAGTAATAAAACCTTAATAAATACATTATTCAAGTAATAATATATCAATATATTTATGAAGATAATAAAGTATTAATGCATAATATAACATATTACCGTATTCATATTTTATAAATTAATAAATTGATAAAATATTAATACATTAATAATAAATTATCAAAGTAATAAAATCTTAATAAGTACATTATTTAAATAGTAATATATTAATACATTTATTGAAGATGACTATGGTTCACTATGATCATAGTTTCATATGGTCATGATTATGAATGACATAAATATATTAATGTATACTGTAATATATTAATTTAAATTAATAGATTGATACAATTTTAATAAATACATTACTAAAGTATTAATACATTATTAGAGTAATGTAATGTATAAATTCATTAATACTTTTATACAATATTAATTAAAACATTGTTAAAATATTAATACACTAATACAATAATACATTAATATTACATAATTACAATAATAATAATAAAATACATTAAATCCATTAATAAATACATTATTAAGGTAGATAATAAATTAATAATACATTAATAAATAGGTAGACCTTGGTTGACTTTGGGAAGGAAAGGTTCACTATTGTTGATCGTGGTTGTCCTTCACCATGGTTAACTATCGTTGACCATGTGGATCTAGTTATGGTGGGATATGTTGATTATCTTTAACCAAATTTTACTATGGCACTACTACATTGCAATGTTGATCATGTTTTTTTCAACACATTGTGACATCACATGGCATCGTAAGGTTATAGTAATCAAATTATGATGAAGGGTTTTTGTTTGTCACATTATGGTGTTGGAAGAGGTTTGTCATGGTCTGAGAGTGGGTTATGTTCTTCACATAGCGACATTAGGAAATGTTCGTCTCATTGAAATCTTGGTCTATGTTTTTCACATTGCGGCATTGGGTTGTGTACATCACATTGTGACAATGGGATGTGTTCGTCCCATTGCAACGTTTGGAAATGTATTTCATAATGTGACGTCAAAATATAAGCATCACATTGCAACGCAAGGATATGTTCTTCACATTACGATGACAGGGTTATGCTCGTCACATTGGAACATCTGTTTCTGTTCATCACATTGTGACGACAGGGAAATGTTCGTCACATTGCAACGTCTGTATATGTTCGTCACATTGAAACGTTCATATATGTTAGTCATTGAGACTATGGTTGATCGTGGTTGTCCTTCACCATGGTTGATTGTGGTTGACCATTACCATGGTTGACTATGGTTGGTTTTGTTTATTATGGTTGACCATTCCCATGGCCGACCTTCGTTGACCATATGGATTTTATTATGATGGGCTATGTTGATTATGTTAAACCAAAATTTACTATGGAAATACTACATTGAAATGTTGATAACGTTTTGTTTATCACATTATGACGTCACATGACATCCTAAGGTTGTAGTAATTAAATTACGATGAAGGGTTTTTTTGTTTGTTACATTATCCTGTTGGGATAGGTTTATCATAGCCCGACAATTGGTTATGTTCATCACATAGCGACGTCGGGAAATGTTCATCTCATTGCAATGCTGGTCTATGTTTGTCAGATTGTGACATTGGGTTGTGTACATGACATTGCGACAATGGGATATGTTCATCCCATTGCAACGTTTGAAAATGTCTTTCACAATGCGATGTCAAAATATGGGCATCACATTGCAATGAAAGGATATGTTCGTCACATTGCAAGAAGAGGGATATCTTCATCAGATTTTCTATTTGTCACATTGCGACAACAAGGATATGTTCATCACATTGCAATTTCCATATATTTTTGTCACATTGAGACGTCTGCTTATGTTCATCATTGAGACTATGGTTGATTGTAGTTGTTATTCACCTTGGTTGAATGTAGTTGACCATGAACATGGTTGACTCTGGTTGGCCAGGGTTTATTATGGTTGATCATGCCCATGGATAACCTTTTTTGACCATGTGGATCTAATTATGGTGGGTTATGTTGATTATAATTAACCAAAGTTTACTATGGAACTACTGCATTGAAATGTTGATCATGTTTTTTTCATCACAATGTGACGTCACATGACATCGTAAGGTTATAGTAATCAAATTACTATAACCTGACGTTGGGAAATGTTCATCTCATTGCAATATTGGTATATGTTTGTCACATAGTGACATTGGGTGGTGTACATCACATTGCGACAATGTGATGTGGTCATCCCATTGCAACATTTGGAAATGTATTTCACATTGTGACATCATAATATAAGCATCATATTGTAATACACGGATACGTTCGTCACATTACAAGGATATGGCTATGCTCATCACATTGCAACGTCCATTTATGTTCGTCACATTGTGACATCAAGGATATGTTCGTCATCATAATGCAACATTTGTATATGTTCATCACATTAAGATGTCTCTATATGTTCATCACATTGTGACGTTACTATGTTTGGTAGATTGTAATGTTATTATATTCAACACACAATGGCGTTTGGAAATGTTTGTCGCATTGTGACGTTACTATGTTTGATAGATTGGTAGATTGCAATGTTACTATGTTTGATAGATTGGTAGATTGCAACGTTACTATGTTCAACACATTGCGTGACATTACTATGTTTGGTAGATTTCAATGTTACTATATTTGACACATTGCAACATTTGGAAATGTTTGTCACATTGCGATGTCAAGATATGTGCATTGCATTACAATGTGAGGAAATGTTCATCACATTGTGATTCCAAGGTGATGTGTGACACATTGAAAAAGTTGTTTATGTTCATCACATTGCGACGTTACTATCCGCATTGTGACAACATGACTATGCTTGTCACAATGTGACATCCATTTATGTTCATCACATTGTGACATTACTATGTTCGGTTGATTCCAATGTTACTATGTGCGTCACTATGCGACGTTACTATGTTTGACATAATTTGACATTATTATGTTCATGTATATGTTCGTCACATTACGACATTAGTATTTTTGGTAGATTGCAATGTTACTATATTTGACACATTATGACGTTTGGAAATGTTTGTCACATTGAGACGTCACTATATGTGTGTCACATTGCAATGTGAGGAAATGTTTGTCACATTATGATGACAAGGATATTTGCAACACATTGCAATGTCTGTTTATGAACATCACATTGTGACGACATTCCTATGTTTGTCACAATGTGACATCCATTTATGTTCATCACATTGTGACATTACTATGTTCAGTTGATTGCAAACATACTATGTTCGTCGCTATGTGACATTACTTTATTTGACATATATCGACATTATTATGTTCATGTATATGTTCATCACATTGCGACATTAGTATGTTTGGTAGATTGCAATGTTAATATATTTGACACATTGCAGGGTTTGGAAATGTTTGTTACATTGAGACGTCGCTATATGTGTGTCACATTGCAATGTGAGGAAATATTTGTCACATTGTGATGACTAGGTGATTTGTGACACATTGCAATGTCTGTTTATGAACGTGGCATTGTGACATTACTATCCACATTGCCACGACATGCATATTTCATCGCATTGTGATGTCGGTTTATGTTCATCACATTGTGACATTACTATGTTCGTCATATTGCAATGTTACTATGTTCTTCATATTGCAAAATAACTATGTTTGTCATATTGCAACGTTACTATGTTTTTCATTGTGCGACGTTACTATGTTCAACATGTTTCAACATTACTGTGGTCGTCACATTGTAACATCCAATTTTATTCGTCACATTGTAACGTCAGAGCATGTTCGTTGCTTGACAAGGTTGGTTTGTGTTCAACACATTACAAAAAGGAAGTTTTGGCGAAGTTTTTATAAAAAAAATCAAATTTAGTGTTTCCTTTGTGAAAAAGATAGGAACTTTGAACTAATGCGATATATTACATAGAAGGAAACTTAGAATCACACATGTTCTAAGGAGATTGATAGCATATGATCTTGAAGTGTAAAATTTATCCCTTCCAAATAAGAATATATAAAATTAAAGTATGCATTTATGCATTTTGATTTTTGATGTTGCAAATTGTGATTGCCGAGAAAAAGCAAAGGAAGGGGTTAAAAGAAATTATGATGTATAGTAGTAAAATATTTAATTGAAATCAATTTATGAATATTGTGATAGATTTAGTAAATAGATTCATACAACTAATGTTCTCTCATACAAATAACTTATTCATACAAAAGTGTAGATCCTTTCATGCCATGGTGTTTTATACATTTGGTTTAAAATATAAAATATTGGACCTTTTTCTTGATATAATATATTGTTATTAGACATATGATTTATATTGAACACTTTTTCTTTAAAAAGAAATATAATTATTTAATATCTTTGATTTTTTTAATTTAATCTTTTATTTATTTGATGTAGTTTTTATTATTATTGTCTCAAATTTTTTCAATTACTTAAATATTTATATTTTATGAGTTAGTATTTTGAAAACTATTTTAAATAATTTAATTTCAATTAAAAAATAATGAAATTTTGTATGTTAGTATTTTTATTATTATTTTAAATAATTCATTTTATGATATTATTATGATATATAATTTAGTAAATAGATTCATATAACTAATGTTCTCTCATACAAATAACTTATTATATATTTAGTATTTAGTTATTTAATACTTCATTATAATAATAAAACTCAGTAAATATTAGTATTTAGTTATTTAATACTTCATTATAATAATACTTTAGTTTTATTTATTGATAAAGTGTATTTAACATCAATCCTTAAATAAAGTAATACTAAAACTAACTTATGTAGAGTAATAATTTATTACTTATAAAATTTACTATAAAATAGTGAACCTCTATAAACAAAGCATAGTTAACAAAAAATGAAAATTGAAATTTATGAATTCTATTTCAGCAACCTACAAAAAATTATTATTGATTTAGGCTTTTAAGGCAAACATTTTACATTGATTTGGGTTTTTAGGTTTTTATGAGAAAATTTGTCATATTTTTTTATCCATTTTGACTATTAACCTTTTGAAGATATTATCAATAATATTTTAAAATAAAATATTGATAAATAGTTTATTTTTTTCAAATTCTTCTCTAAATTGTATAATAATTTCATTTGAAACAAAAGATATAAATATATCATGGTAAGATTAATCATCAAATTTTTGAACTTATTCTATTTTATCTTAATACTCTCAAATTATTAATAATTTTTACAAATTACTTTTGATATCAACAATTTTTATTTCTATTATTAATACTTGCTTATAATAATTGTCAAAATTTTAAAACTATAGTCATTATGACTAAACAAAAACAAGTGATGAAACCCACATACATGGATGACCTTCCTTCTCACTTGAACACATGTATTCCTTTAATTCTACATTTGAAAATGTGTCTTATTAAAATAAATAACTAATAGTTAATTAATATTGTAGAAAGTTTATTGGTCTTTCACATTTATTGATTCTATATATTTGTTTTACATAAAACATTATAAAGCAACAAAAATAAAGTTGAAAACACAAATAAAAGCTCCCACAAATGCAATGATATTTGGGAAGAGCCTTTGTGGGCAAGTTGGAAGGTGCACTGCCCAAAGAAGAGAGAAGACATTATGAGGAAAGACAATCAAGGAGCTATCACAAAAGTGCACCTCCTTCCATATGCATCAATTGTGATATCTTCTCATACCTAACTATAAAATGCGCTTCTGGTGAAAATAACACCAAATTGTAAAAATTTAGCAAACAAATGCAGTAGCCAATAAATAATAATGGAATAATATGGGGATGGAATCAATGGTGTTATAAACTGAAGAAACTATTTGGAGTATGATAATGAGTACGTTCATGACGTGGAGCTGCTACTGTGCAAGTATAATGTTGTAGAGAACGATTGGGCTTCTCACACTGTAAATTACTATATCTCCAAGTGTGTGATAAACTCTCTCCATGTGTGATAATTGATGGGAAAGTGATTTCCTAAGAAATATTGACTGCAACTACAGTTCTCTAAGACTTCCTATCCGACCTATTATTGAATTCCTGGAAGGGAAGTGGGGCAGCTGAAGGATTGTTGAGAAGAAAAGGGGCACACTTCCTAGGATGGGACAGGCATGTGGGGAATGAGAGACTGTAAGTTGGTTGTTTGAGTTGGTTCCTGGGAAGAAATCCTTCTTGTTGTCTGTATTATCTCATCCTAGCCTAGGAATCCCTTTACCTCGATGGAGTTTAGTCCCAGATCAGGGGTGACCCAGTACTGAGAGTTCTGAGTAGTGTGGTATAAGTATGAGAGGATCGTGGAAGGTCTGCACGTAGTTGGTGGTCTTCTATAAAAGATAAGTATCAATTATGTGTTAATTTACATGTTGTGTATTTATATATGTGTTATATTTATGGGTATTTCTTGTGTATGCTGCATGTATATGTTACTGTTACTTCTGCATGAATCTGTATATTGGCAGAATGCATTTGTCTATTTAAATTTATACATATATATAGATGGAATTATTGTTTTTATGGAGTGGCATGGCCCCGACCTGGGTGGTCTGGGGATGTTATAGTTTATGAAGTTTCACAAGAATTTATGTGTGGCATAGCCCAACAGGTTGAAGTTTGGGTGTGTTACATTCCTCCTCCTACTATTGCTGCTTGTTTTCTTCTTTGACATGTTCATCTTCAAGTAGAACATGCCATCCCTCATGACTGTTGCTTTCATTACTTCCTTCTGCCTGCTCATGGAAAATTACATATCTACTCACAAACACTCTGTGAGTAGATGGATCAAACAATTTATATGCTTTAAATTCTGAACAGTACCCTATAAAAATACAATTGATGGCTTTAACATCAAGCTTCTTCCTATTCTCCTTTGGAATATGTGCAAAATCCTTACACCCAAATACCCTCAAATTATGAACTGCTGGTTTGGAACCATACAAGGCTTCGAAAGGAGTTTTATGATCAAGACACCTTGTTGGGCTTCTATTCTTTAAATAAACAACAGTACTAATGGACTCAACCCAAAAAACATTTGAGAGATTCTTACCTTTCATCATACTTCGTGCACACTCCACC
Source organism: Picea engelmannii (assembly GCA_009831015.1). Lineage (NCBI taxonomy): Eukaryota > Viridiplantae > Streptophyta > Pinopsida > Pinales > Pinaceae > Picea > Picea engelmannii. Next base: position 663,870 of record ML779218.1, read on the forward strand.
AGAGTTCAGTTTTTCCTTTCCACAACTCTGTTCTATTGTGGAGTGTGTGGTACTGTAAATTGTTGTACTATTCCATGATCTTTGTAATACTTGATGAAGTTCCCCAATCTGTACTCTCCCCCTTGATCTGAATGAAGAATTTTTATGGACTTCCCTATTTGTTTCTCCCCCATGTTTTTAAATTCCTTAAAGTATTAAAAAACATCACTCTTTTTCCTAAGGAAGTACACCCATGTGTACCTTGTGTGATCATATATAAAAAACAAAAAATAATAAGCACCTCCTAAAGACCTTGTCTGCATTGATCCACAAACATCAATATGCACAAGTTCTAATACATCTATTTTTCTCTTATCAGAATTAGAGGGGAATTCATCTCTGTGCATTTTTCCTAATGCACAGCCTTCACAAGAAACATAATCATTATTCAACATAGGGATTCCTTCAATCATACTCTGTTTTTGCAATAACAACAAATCATGATAATTGATATGACCATACCTATGGTGCCAAAGAATTTCTTTTGGCATGGTTGCATAAGTCAATGCTTGATGATTCTTGCTGGTAACATAAATTTTGTATAGACCTCCAACTCTGACTCTTGAAGCAACAGGTCTGTAATGATCCAACAAGTTCTTCACTATGAAATATGTCTTGAAGAATTAGACCTCAAATTCTGATCTGTGATTGTGGACACAAAAATCATTTTTTTCTTTATCTGAGGCACATACACAACATCGTGAATGTGTTTGACAGTACCATTTGGCAATTTTACTGGAATATCTCCATATCCCTTGATCTGATATCCACGATCATCTCCAAGATAAATATGAACACCATTGTTTATTTCCTTGTAATTTGCATACCACTTCTTATTGCATCGATAAACCATGCATCGACATCATTAGTTTCAGCAGACAACGCAACATTAGACACAAACATTCTAAGGTCATTTGAATTAAAATTCAGGGTTTCATCAATATCATCAGAAGCAATAAACAACCTGAGATCAAAATTCAGGGTATCTCCTGCAAAATGTCCTAAATGTTTTCTAGGTGTATACCTATCCTGATCACTCTTCTTCTTATGACATTCTCTTATAAGATGCCCATTCTTACCACAATAGAAACACTTAGGCTAATTTTTTTTAGATGACATACCTTGATTTGGCTTTGGAGACAACTTTCTCTGAAATGGACCTCCACCTTTACTTCCTTCTCCTGGTCTTCCTCTAAAGGATTTCTTATTTGTCCATAGTGCTAAGTCTAGATTCCGAGGCTTCAAATTCATGCACCTCTCTTCTTCTTGCAACAATATACTAGTCAACTCCTCAAAGGTAGGGACTTTCTCCCTTGTTGCAAGACCTGTTACAAACATCTGATAGTCCTCTAGGCTCTAGCATTCCATTTAAAGTAATTGTGACAAGATCAATACTAGATATTGATTCTCCTATGTCTCCCAACTTGTCTTTCACTTCTTTAATTCTTGCAACAAAAGTACTAACAAACTCATTTGCATCCATTTTAATACTCAACAATTTACTTTTCAGGAAAAGGCTTCTATTTTTTTTATTAGTCTCATACAGATATTTAAGTGCTTTCCAAGTATCATTAGAAGTCTTGGCATCTTTAATATGAGGAATTATGCTATCTTTCACAGAAATTATTAACAATACCTTTGCTTTGTTCTCCCATTTATCCCAGCCTTGGATCGTTGCTTCTATTGCATCTGCAGTCACATTACGTCTCGCTTCATTTCCATTCACGATCTTCCACACACCATAACCTTCCATCAAGGTCTGCATCTTGAATTTCCAATTAGCAAAATTCGAGCCATCTAACTTATTGGATTCATTAAGATAAGTTTATGCAAGTCGATTCGTCATCTCTGCCACTATCTGTTCCTCCAATCAATTGATACACTTAGTTATCCATGTAGCTTCACACCACCGAACGCAGTCCGATCTGATCCGGTCCACAACAAGAAGATCAAGACAATCACCAAGAAATGCTTCAACACACTTCCCGACACCCTGTAACCATGTTGAAGTGAGGAAAATAGAAAACAACGGGTGTCACATGGATCAACGCACCCCTCTCCCCTGGGTTCCTGCATTGATCAACGTACCCCTATAACTAGGCAGGTGCGATGTAGTGATCTGTCTCTTCACAATAGTGTTGGCAAATATTTAACAGACAGTTAACAGACAGCGAATGCTTGTCATTGATGGCAACAGTGAAGATGACAGGCAAACAGAAGACAAGTTCAAAGGAGTGAATGATCGAAGGCAGGGAATGATCGAAGGCAGGGAATGAGCGAAAGTTTGAGAAGAACCTTTGATCGTTGAAGAGGGAGACAGATCTCAGACGTCAGATATGAGCGCAAGGTCCGACCACCGTTGGATCGAGGAGAACCTGCACGATCCTTAAAGAACAAGGATAAGAGGGCGTAATCGCGACATGCGAAATCACGACCTAATTTGAGCCGTCAGATCGAGGTTGAATCTGGACCATTGATTCCAGTCCATATCGGAGTTTCGTAGATCGGGACTTGAAGGTGTCGAGAACTCACACGGCGAAGTGGCGAAATCGCGAGAAAATCTGGGCCGTAGGATCTGGAGGAAGTACGAAGGACCAATAGCCGTTAGATATGATGAAGCTACAAGGCAGATATGACAGTCGTGGTCCGTTGGATCAAGAGGACACGTGGCGAAAGATCGTCATGTCGCTGACTAGAAAGTCAAAAGAACGGGGTTTGATCCTAGCCAACAGATCGAGGTTTGATCTTAGCAGTCAGATCAAGGTTTGATCTTGACCGTTGATCCGACTCCATCTCGGAGTCTCAGCTATCGTGACTTGGAGTAATGAGACCCTTCATCACAGGAACTCCAAGATGCGAATTCACGAAGAGATCTGGACCGTCAATACACCAAGATTCTGGACCGTTGATCCAGCTCCCTCTCGGAGTTTTGCCTATCGTAACTTCGAGTGACGAGAACCTCCACCTAAGGAATAACGAGATGCGAGATCACGAAAAGATCAGGACCGTCGGATTACCAAGAACGTGGATCGTTGATCTGAGCTCCATCTCGGAGCTTCGCCTATCGTGACTTGGAGCGACGAGAATCTCCATCGAAGGAACAACGAGATGCGAGATCACGAAAAGATCAGGACCATCGGATTACCAAGAACGTGGATCGTTGATCTGAGCTCCTTCTCGGAGCTTCGCCTATCGCGAATTGGAGTGACGAGAATCTCCATCGAAGGAACAACGAGATGCGAGATCACGATGAAATCAGGACCGTTGATTCATCAAGATCATGAACCATCGATCAGGGTCGATGAAGATCATAGCAAAACGGACTCATGATTGCAAATCAGTTAGCGTTTCAGTTGGTGTTTCAGTTGCTTAGACAGTTGTCGACATTTTGCCTAAGGAGTTGGGAAGTTGAACCATCGTGTTCGTGTGTATAAAAGAAGATGAAATAGACTGTGTCGGGTTGGTCATTTTGTAAGTGAAAAAGAATGAAACTGTAAGAATAGAGACGAAGAGGATGTGCAGGAGGAGATTGAGCATATGTGAAGGGTGAGATGAAATGCAGAGCATAATAACAGAGAGTTGAAGAAGAGCAGAATGAGAGCACGAGTTGATGCAGAGCATACCTATTGAACAGACAAAGGAAGAGTAGAGCTGCAGAACAGTGTGCAGAAGACCAGATTTACAGAACAAAGAAAGATTGGTAAGACCTGATTTATCTGTAAAGTTGAATGTTTATTTAGCCATTTATATTGTAGGGAGGTTGGGAGGTGCTCGGGAGAACTGTTGTCCTCAGAGGTTCAAATGGGAGCTTGAACACAGGAAGTTGTAGCTTCCATCTGGTTGTAACCAAAGAAACTAGGGTGGCAGGGAGGTGCAAGGGAGAACTAGTGTTCTCTGTTATGCAGGTTGGAGACTGTGTAACTGGAAGTT
>ML779219.1:0-23564 GCA_009831015.1 Picea engelmannii
TTTTCTGGTCAGGTGACGGTTATATGCTCAGCTCAACCCAAACAAACATGGCGATGGCGGCGACGATGAGGAGGAAGGCGATACTTTCCGTATCCAGTTCAATTCCTCGCATTTCTCAACCCCACTTCTCTTCGTCTTCAAACAATAACAAGAAGCCTGCAACCCAGATCATTTTCCTTCATAAAAACCTCCCATACTCCTATCACAATTCACACTTTGATACTTTTAATGTCACTGCAGCAGAAAAACGCATTCAAACATTATGTAAAACCAACAGGCTTCCAGAGGCAGTGGAGACCTTCAACCATCTGTTTCTTTCGGCTAAATCAATTCTCTCTCTCTTCACCTGCAAACTTCTCTTAAGCAGCCTTGTCAGAGGGAGTCAACACGAATCGGCATTGTCGGTTTATAGACTTATGATTGAAGCTGATATTGTTCCAGATCTGGTAGCTTTAAACATTGTCATCAATTGCCATTGTCAAACAGGTCGGATGGATTATGCATTCAAACTGTTTGAAGAAATGGAAGCAGATGGGTATGTTCCAAATGTCATAACCTTCAATACCCTCATCAAAACGCTTTGCAGGGAGGGAAGAATAGACGATGCTTCCAACCTTTTTAATCAAATGCTGGGCAAGCAACTGGTTCCTGATGTTGTTATGTATACTACACTTTTAAATGGTCTCTGCAAGGTAGGAAAAACCAGCGAGGCATTCGGGTTGTTGGCTGTTATGCTGCAAAAGGGCCACGAGCCTAACAATATCACGCTTAGCATCCTCATGGATCGACTATGCAAAGAAGGCAAGCTCCAGGAGGCCAAGAAATTACTGTACGAGATTTTAAGAAAAGGGTATGACCCCAATGCCATCACATACACTGCTCTAATTGATGGTCTTTGCAAAGAAGGTAAACTCCAAGAGGCCTGGGAATTATACGAGATGTTAAAAAACGTGTGTAACCCTGACCCTGATGTCATCACATACACTTCTTTGATTGATGGTCTGTGCAAAGGAGGTAAGCTCCAAGAGGCCAAGAAACTGCTATCTGAGATGTCAGAAAAAGGTTGTAACCCCAATGTCATTACATACACTGCCCTGATTGATGGTCTTTGCAAGGAAGGCATGGTGGACGAGGCCAGGAAGCTTTTCTATGAAATGACCAACAGAAACATACGCCCTAATGTTGTCACATACAATGCATTAATTGATGGTCTCTGTAAGGAAGGGCAATGGCAGGAGATCACCAAGGTGCTTCATGGGATGCTGGATTTGGGGCACACTCCAAATGTCATCACATACAATTCTCTTGTTGATGGTCTTTGCAAAGAAGGCAAGTTAGACGAGGCTACTGAGATCTTCTATGGCATGCCCAATAAAAACATATGTCCTACTGTTGTCACGTACAATGCCTATATGGACGGTCTCTGTAAGGAAGGCAAATTGGACAAGGCCAAGAAGCTCTTCTGTGAAATGCGCAACAAAAACATACGTCCAACAGTTGTCACATACAATGTGCTTATTAATGGTCTCTGTAAGGAAGGGCAATGGCAGCAGGTCACCAAGGTGTTTCATGAGATGCTGGATAAGGGGTACACTCCAAATGTAATCACATACAATGCTGTTATTGCCTGCCTTTGCAAAGTAGCCAAGCTTCAACAAGCTCTTGGGTTGTTTAATGACATGGTGCAAATAGGCCATCAGCCTGATGAAATCACATACACTACTCTTATAGATGGGTTTTGCAAGGCTGGTAGTCTGGAGAAAGCCAGGGAGCTCCTACAAGAGATGTTGGAGAAAGGTTGCAGGCCTGGCGTAATTACCTATAATACATTAATACATGGAGTATGCAAACATTGCAGTGTAGAGGCAGCGCAACAAATCTTTCAAGAGATGTTGGAGAAAGGTTGCAGGCCTGACCTTGTTACCTACAATACACTAATCGATGGACTCTGCAAGCATCGCAGGGTAGAGGAAGCTCAACAGATCTTCTATGAGATGCCAGAGCAGGGTCTGAGCCCTAATGTTGTTACATACAGCACATTGATGAATGGACTCTGCAATGCAGGTAATCTTAAGGAGGCAATAAAGTTATTTCAACAGATGAAAGATACCGGCCATGCCCCTGATATGATTACATATACTACCCTCATGGATGGACTATGGAATAAGGGCACACTCCAAGAGTCCAATAAACTACTTGATGAGATGTTAAAAAAGTTTTGATGCTGATGTTGTGACATATCCAACGGTAAAGAACATCGATGCTCCAAGAAATGGCAGAGGGGTTGTCATCCCGATGTTATTACATTTCACTGATTTAATTACAGGGATTATGCAAGAAAACCAAACAGGAGCCATGAAAGATTTGCATGAAATGTATGCAATGGGTCACAACCCCATTGCAGTAAAATTTTCTGTAGTTACGGAAACTCTCTCCAGTGACGGTAATTTCCTTGACTCTACGGAGTTGTTTCCTCTCATTTTAGGAAAGAACAGGGGAAATGATGATGTGGCACATGCTGAATTGCCGAAGAGTCTTACTTAGTAATTCAATATTTCAGATCAAAATGGATAATACTTCTTGTGATAGCATGTGGGAACTGATTCAAACCTTCTGCTAATAAAGCAACTGTACTCTTTGTTACTGCAATACTGTCATATTGGCTATTGCTGGCTTCTTGATATGTAGAAAGTGAAGGGTATTTGACAAGAATACTGGATAAGTCTGTAGTCATTCATTAACTTTTAAATTTAACTACCCCTATCTGCTATCTGGAATCTGTAGATGCATTTATATCTGGGAAAACTTTGTCAATCATTGGGTAGTATAGGAAACTGCATATTCATTAGCTTATAAATTTAACTACCCCTATCTGGAATCTGATATCCTTTTTCTTAATGCAACTAAAACAGTTATAAAGTCAGAATAAGAGGCATGGTTTAATAATTTGGCATCTTTAATCATCAATGATCCTTTAGCCAGCAATTGCATATGTACCTCATTTCTTCATAACTAACAAAAAGAAACCAAAGAATTGACCTCACTTTCAAATACATATTTACAATGGAGTTTTCAGAGAACAAACAATGTGGAAACTCTTAAATAGTGCCAAATACCAGAGATAGAATCCCAAATCTTAGATCTGGAATCTCCCAACAAAATTGCCCTCCAATGTAAATGTCCCTGAAGAATGTTTGCCAAGTGAGATTGCACATGTGCCCAACAAGACCTTGCAAAAGGGAAGTCCCATAAAATATGCTTCATGGTTGCTGCCTTTGGACAACAGAGGCAGAGACCATCAGAAATGTCACTCTTGGCCAAATGAGCTTTGGAGGGGAGACCCTGATATATCACCAACCAAGCAAACACTTAGAGTTTATAGGCAACCCTCATCAACCAAAAACCATGCAATCCCCATATTAAATAACTCTCGACATCTGTTGAAACTCACTGAGCATTAAGAATTGGGCCTAATACATGCCTTTGATGCAAAATGGAGTAAAGTCTACGAGAATCATTGTTAGGGACTTAACCTCCCTAACACCTCACTTAGGTAGAATAATATGTTTTCTATGTAATAAAGGCCAACATTAGTAAATAAGGCCTATATAATAATGTCAACAAGTGTAATGTAAGAAGACTTAATAGAAGTTTCCGCTTCTAAAAAAGATCTTCCTCTAGAATTTTCTTTAGAAGATAGACTTAATATTAATAATAATAATCTATTTTTAAGGTCACGGCCAAGCCAGACACCAAATAAGGGTAGAAGGCATGGGAAGTTTCATCTTGAGAATTATTTTGTAATTGAACTCTGCTATGTTGGAGGTTGCCCCCTCAAAGAGGCAAGTGAACTTGGCTTTCTGTCAATAAAGGTATCATTACTAGTGTTATTGTTTTCTATATTTTGTTGTTTTTGTTGATATTCATCATAATGTTTATGTTTATGCTTTGCATAATGCATTTTGTACCTTACTAGTGGTATCAAAGTACTTTCATCTGCAGAATTTTAGACAATTTTTTTCATGCTAGAGAAGTGTGTTGTCGGCGTCTTTAAAGTACAGTGATCTGTCGTTCAATGGGTAAAACTGTGGTTGGGGAAGACTACACGCAGGAAATACAGTCAGTTTCATGGGTTACTCGAAACAAGTGTTTCACCTTCTTGGAAACCTCTGTAATCATGTTGGTACCCCTTCGAGTAGTATCGCATTAGACATGATCTATACACGACCGTTCACTCCCACGTACCATCGAGTATATAGGGAGTCCCACAGGTCTCTTGAAACCAATTATAGATCAGCATGCCAGTCGCTTGACTGTTATAGTGGCACCGAGAACAACACTCGGGAAGACTACTCTCGTGTACCTAGGTAATCAAGTAGTACGACTAAGGGTATGGTCTAGCCTCCTTAGTTGGTGCCTTGATATATTGGGTTAAGTACTACTGTTCGACCCTGCATGTATATCAAAGAGCTATTGCATAGGGCAAACCCTTGTTCGTAGGAACCCTCAAAACCCTAACCCTTGTTGTTGGAACATAACAAAATAGAAATAGAGGGGAACTTTTGAAGCACAACCCTACCTCTTGCATCCAATTTGTGAAATTCTTACACAATTTTCCTTGTTAACAATTTGACATTCAGTCACTACTACATTCTTCAGGCCAGAGTATTAACTCTGCAGGAGTAAAAAAAAAAGTATAGTGGTCCCGTCAACACCCTTATTTGGGACCTATCTCACCGAATTCCTCTCTTTGCTCTAATCGTTGTGTTATAAATCACTTCTAAAACTTTTTTTTCTATGGACCCACCCACCCTCTACGACACCTTTATTTGACACCTATCCCATTGACTTCCTCTCTTTGCACTAATCATAGTCGTACCCTTCATGAGTAACACCTTTCAGTGCGGACCCACCACCCCATTCTTGTCGCTTCCCTCCACCATGGCCCAAGATCGTAACCAAGAACTTGACAATCACATCAATTCCCTGTTAATCGAGATCACAAAGAACCAGACTGAAATTAAACAACTCAATGACAATATTACGACCCTCAATTCCACTATCAATTCCACCATCGAGGCCAAAATGGAAGCCCTCTTTGAACACATGCAAATCAACCTTCAATCCTTTTCTTCCAAGATGCATGACTGGAAGAATTCACCAGGGGCCCTACCTCCTTTGAACAACCTTATAACTTGGAAGGCGTTGATTCCTCCCATTCCATGCCCTTTCATTCCAACCCTCCTCATCGTGAAGTTTGTCTTCCCAAAGTGGATGTGAATAAATTTGATGGTTCGTATTCCACGGGTTGGGTCACTCAAATGGAACATTATTTCTCCATGCACGACATTACTATTGATTTGGCCAAACTTCATGTTGGTGCCCTTTATTTGGATCATGAATGTTGGCAATGGCATAAAGATTCATGTTGAGGGTATGTTGCTTGGACATAGTTTGTTGCAAATCTTTATGAACGCTTTGACATCGACACCCATCATTTGGGTTGTTTGACCAAGTTAAAATAGTCTAGCATAGTGGAAGATTGTATCACTGCTTTTGAGCAATTGGATTTCAGAATGGATGGCATGTTTAGCACCTTCTAGGAATGCTTTATTAGTGTTCAAGGATGACATCCGATCCCAAGTCCTAATGGCTTGCCGCTAGACTTGGATGGAAGCTACTCAAGGTGTCAAGAAAGCACAATAGATTGTCTCTTCCCAAAACAAAAAAATCTCATTTATTCCTCATCCTCGACCCACCAATCTAGGCCCTTCTGCCACTCCTCTCAAGATCTAGAAATTAACCCGGGCAAAAATGGTTGAACGCCAACTTTTAAGTGTCTTTGCTATAATTGTGATGACAAATATTTTCCGGGGCACAAGTATAAATAATAGAAGATTTTTATGATCATTTCTAAGGATGTTTCTGACGAGGATGTCAATACTCCCAATGTTGAAGAGCTACCCCAAGTCGATGATCATACCCCGCCCTCTGATCCACCATAAATTGATCTGCTTATCTCATTGAATGCCCTCACTAGTGTTTCTACTCTCCAAACCCTCCAGTTAATTGGCTACATTAAGCATTGGAAAGTCATTATCTTAGTCGACAGTGGAAACACCCATAAATTTATTCATTGGCACATTTTTCAAGAGACCATGCGCTATATCTGTGCAATCAACAATTTTTGCAAATGGAAGTTCCATGAAATGTGGGGGGTGTTGTGAAAATGTGTGCCTACAAATTGGTCAGTACCACCTGAAATATCATATATTTCCTATCGACATGAGTGGTTGTGACATTGTGCTTGGTGTTGAATGGCTACGCACATTGGGCCCCATCACCATGGATTTTAAGGATTTAACCATGAAATTCCAATAGGAAGGGCAACAATATAAATTCCAAGGCATCAAGATAGGCTTCTTTGAGATCATCAATTCCCACTAAATGGAAAAGCTACTCAAAAAAGGTAATTCTGACATTATTTCCCAATTCCATTTCTCTAGTTCATGGCAGTGTTCCTCTCAATGTACGCCCTTATCGTCATCCCTTTTCCCATAAAAATGAAATTGAGAAAATTGTTTAGAATTGTTAAAATAGGTGTTATCCATCCTAGTACCATCCCTTATTCTTCTCCTATAGTCATGGTACTCAAGAAAGAAGGCACCTAACACTTGTGTTCTGATTTTTGTGCCCTCAACAAAATCACATTCAAAGAAACATTCCTCATCCCTATCATTTATGATCTTTTGGATGAATTAAGTGGGGCTCAGTACTTTACCAAGCTTGATCTTTTTTCTGGCTACTGCCACATTCATATGAAAGAGGAAAATATTCCCAAAACCACCTTTCACACTCATGAGGGTCACTATGAGTTATTGGTCATGCCCTTTGCCCTTTGTAATGCACTTTCCACTTTTCAAACTCTCATGAATCATGTCTTTCATCCTTTCTTTTGTCAATTCGTCTCAATTTTCTTTGATGATATCCTCATCTATAGTAAAACTTGGCAAGCCCATCTCTCCCATGTGGATCAAGCCCTACACTTATTGTCTAAGCACAAAATTTTTCTCCAACAGTTTAAATGTGCTTTTGGAGCCTCTGAAGTCGAGTACCTCGGTCATATTGTTGGAAAGGATGGTGTATGTGTGGATTCTAAGAAAGTTGAAGCTATGAAGGGTTGGCCTCACCCTGAAAATCTTAAAATCTTGTGTGGTTTCTTGGGTTTAACGAGCTATTATTGCAAGTTTGTTCATAATTATGGTAAAATTGCAGTTCCTCTCACTGCTCTCCTTAAAAAGAATGCTTTCAGTTGGACTCCTACAACTGATCAATCCTTCCAAACCTTGAAATAGGTTATGTGCATGACTCTTGTTTTGGTAGTACCCGTCTTCACCAAGACTTTTTCGTGGAATGTGATGCTTCAGGGAAACGAATTGGGGTAGTCCTCATGCAAGATGATAGACCTTTGGCTTTCACTAGTAAACAAATTTCAAAGCGACATTTGGGCAAATCCACCTATGAAAAAAAAATGTTGGCTACTATGCATTTGTGGATCTCTAATGTCCTTATCTGTTGGGGAAACGCTTCCAAATTAACACTGATCATCACAACCTCAAGCTTTTTTTGGAGCATAAAATTTCAGCCCCCAAGAAACAAAAATGGGTGACCAATATGTTCAGTTATGATTATGAGATCATTTACAAGAAGGGAAAATAAATTGTGGTTGTTGATGCTCTTTCTAGGAAATATGAAGAAGAAAGGTCCCTCTATTCCCTCTCTTTCATTCTAGTAGATTAGCTACAATTCGTTTAATAGGAGTGGTTGCAAGATCCAAAAATTTCTTACTTGATCCAACAATTGCAACAAGATCCTCAAGCCCCTCCAAGATACTCTTGGCACCATGAAGAGCTTCACTATAAAGGTCGTATGTATTTAAGCAAATTGTCTCCACTTAAATCCACTATGCTCTCTGAACTTCATGCTTAACCGGCCACAACTGGGCATTCAAGCTTTCGCAAAACCTATGAATGGGTCAAATGTTCTTTTTTTTGGGAAGGCACGAAATAAGACATCCACACCTTTATGGCCGAATGTAATACTTGTCAACACAATAAGGGAGAAATAGTCCAAACTCCATGCACACTCCAACTGCTCCCTATTCCACCTACAATATGGATGGATATTTCTATGGAATTCATTGTCAGCTTACCCAAATCAGACAATAAGTAATTCATCATGGTTGTAGTAGATCACCTTGCCAAATATGTTCATTTATGTGCTCTCCAACACCCATTCACCGCATCCACAATGGCTAAATTTTTTATGGATAATATCTTCAAACTCCATGGCATGCCACACTCTATTGTCTCTGATCGTGATCCAACTTTCACCAACAATTTTTTGCAAGAATTGTTCAAGCTCCAAGGAACCCAATTGCATTTCAGCATGACCTATCATCCCCAGACTGATGGACAAATTGAAGCTATCAACAAGTGCTTGACAACATATTTCTGATGTTTTGCGTCAAACAGAAAAACTCAATGGGATTAGTGGTTACCACTAATTGAATGGTGGTACAACACATCTTACCATGTTGCCACTCACATGAATCCCTTTGAAGAAGTCTATGGTCAAAAGACACCATTTGTTCCATCCTACCTCCCCGGCGTATCCAAGGTTCAGAACGTTGACAAAACATTTATAGTTTGATTTTTCATCCTTCATATCCTCAAAGAAAATTTGGTCATGGTTTAGAATCGCATGAAGCAACAAGTAGATCAGGGTTATTCAGAACGTCAATTTGTTGAAGGAGACCAGGTGTTTCTTCGTCTACAACCTTAGAAAAAAAATTCAATCAAAGATGAACACTGTTAGAAACTTGCTCCCAAATTTTATGGTCCTTATACAATTCTCAAGTACGTGGGGCCCATGGCCTACCGGTTAGCTCTCCCCAATCACTCTAAGCTCCATCATTTTTTTCACATCTCCTGCTTAAATAAAGTGATTGGAATTAAGTACCAAACTCAAACCAATCTCCCTGAATTGGATGAAGAAGGCTCCATTTGGTTGCATCCCCAAGTAGCCTTGGACCATCATGAGCATCGTCTCCATCAACGCGCCATAAAGGAATTTTTAGTTTAGTGTAATGATACACCACTAAAAGATGCCACATGGGAGTCGACTACCATTTTGCAACAATTTCTCCATCTCAAGCCTTGAGGACAAGATTTTTTTTCAAGGAGGAAGGCATGTTAGGGACCTGTTAACCCCTAGATTTCAACCCTTGGAAATATTGAAGGTTAAGAACCCGTGTGCACTATTTTGGACAACATTATGAGATTCTCCTAGAGTTTATCACGTGTGTTGAGCAAGAGGTTGGTTCCATCAGAGACATGTATATAATCGATACATGGTTGTTTGGTTCAGAGTTAGAGTTAGATTGGTTTTCCATGCATTTGAGAGAATTTTCTACATACAGCATGTGTTGCTATTTTTTAGGAGACATGTTTTGAGTGGGTCTCTTGACAGTTTGGAGCAGTTAGGACCATACAAGGAGATTCCTTGCATGATGCTAGGCCCGATAACACTTTTTCGAGTGACATGCAAGAACTTTATATTTTTAGAAGTTTGAGATATAAGCCCCAGATTCATATTCTAAGAACATATTATGAATCCTTGAGACATTCTGATTCTTTTGGACCTTTTTCGAGATGATTTGACACATATTTCTATTTTTAGCAGGTTGAGCACCAAGGCTCGCATGTCGATTCTGATTGCGAATTCAGATTCCTTGCGGAAAACCGAATCAAATGAGTAGAATATCATGGACACGTGGGAAATTTTTTATTTTTAGCGGGGACTTTTTATTTTTAGTAGTAGACACGTGGTGGTGGTTTCCTAGTCATTCCGAGCATTTCTGGAGAGTTTGGGTCAGTTTCGACAAGTTTCAAAATTTTGGGACCGGATGGTTATTTTTGGAAATTTATGTTTTTAGTAGTCATTGTCATCTCCAACAATGACAAGTGGAAATCTTAGATTTCAACATGTGGCAACGTTTCAGGGTGATGTGACACCTACGTGGCATCAATTGACCAAGGGTGCATTTTTCAAGGATTATGCATTTAAGAAGGAATTAATTAAGCAAATGAGGTGGCACATGGATGAGGTGGCATTTCCTCATCTGTTTAGCCATTCAAGGATAAATTTTCTCACTCTGTTTCTCTCACTTTCCATATTCTCACTTTCCATGCATTGATTTCCCAAAATTCCCCTTAAATTGCTTTTAAATGCTAATTTCCTAAAATTTAGGAAAATCGTTAAAAAATAGGGAAATTTCCTCTTCCTTGGCTAGTGCATGCATAATTAGCGTGTGTTGACATGTTTTAGTTAACTAAACACTCAATTCACTCTTACCTTCACTTAACTTATCATTTCCCTCACTTAACTCACTTTATCCCTCACTTCACTCACCATTATCTTAATTTCCATTCATTAACTCTCTTTTATCCTCACACATGAACCACTCCTTCACTTAGCTATCCCTCACAGTCTCACACATGTGATCCTTTAAATCACCATGTGCATTACTCACTCACACTTATTCCCTCATGCACATTAATTTCTAAATTTTTCACTCACACTTATTCCCTCATGTGCATTAACTCATATTTTTTTCACACTCCTCTCCTATATATTGGATGGTCTTCATTGGTTATTGGTCGGATTATTGCAGCAGCTAGCATACTTTCCTTTCTCATTTTTCTCTATCATTCTTAGTCTAGTTACTCTTCTTTGAACAAAGTGATCATTGTATTGGTTGTGGACTCGTCAATTGTGGTGCAACCAACCCTCTTTCAAGCCTATAATAAATAAGTTTTGTGTTTGTGTTTGAACCTTTCTTCTTGTCGGTACTTTGTTAATTTTCCAATTAGATTAGTTTCTTTATTACTCTTCATTGTGATTTGTATTTATCTTTTGAGTAGTTTATTTCTTTATTTATCTTGTCTATATTTCATGTGTTAACCCTGCAATATCCCTCCAAACAAACAAACTATACTTTCCCTTTGTTTTGGACAGTTTTAACACGTCGTCCAAAACATAACAATGATTGTTTTTGTCATCTAACGCAGAAAATCAGACTTAGGATAGAAACAAAATCACCCTAGGGACTACCCCTTAGGCTAACAAGCACTAGCCCAAACTGAGAGGGGTCTAGCCTGTGACAATTTGGGGTTTTTCTCCTTGAATTAGCCAAGTTTTTATCATTGTAATAACATGTTATATCAACTCAATTAGAGGGAAGAAATTTGTGCTAACAAATTGGCGCCGTTGCTGAGGAACACAAGCATTGGTGACAACGACATTGATGAGTTTTATTTTAATTGGTTTATTTTTCTAAGTCACCTAGTGACTCCACGGGATACAAGGACGACTCCACATGGGAATTACACAAGAAGATATTTCGGTTTTGATTCCCTTACAAGGTCTAGTTCTGATTTTGAACAAAACCCTAAACACCTTTCCTGGAACAAGGCTTCTCTTTCACCAAGAACTCCTTGCGAAGTTTGTAAGTGTATGATTTCTTAGGTAAGTTCTTTTTCAATGAGCACTATGGTGAGTGTAACTTCAACATCTTCATCTTTCATTTCATTTCCATCTCGAGCTAGTAGTAGGGTAACAACTGTGCTTGTTTTTATTTGAGATTAACAAGATGGTCACAAAGGTGAGTCCATCAGTGAGGTGGAGATTCTATGCTTTAGATCCACTAAGTTTTGTTGCATTCCTAGATTATCCTCGTGACTTACCTGCACGTAAATGTCTTAAACATGTACCTTTGTTTGTAGGGAGGTTGGGAGAATCAATTGGATAAATTTTTTCAAGTGGTCGGGGATTTTGATGTGGAACATGAGGATGTGGTGATGATGATGTTTGTGTCAACCCTCGAAGGGAAGGCAAGAGCATGGTACAAGTCCCTTCCTGATACCTCCATTGATGGATTGAATTCTTTCCAGGAGAAATTCACTAAAAGATGGGCAAACACACATGACATTTTCTTCTTTTGCACAATTTTTTCAATTATTAAAAATCATGAAAGTGAAACTGTTTTCCAATTTAACACTTGTTTTTCCAAATTTTACAATCAAATTCCTAACAAAATAAGGCCTAATGAAACTGTTGCTTTGATTTATTATCTTAAGGCATTTGATGGTAATTTTGGTGTTTTTCTTAGGAATGAAGACCCTCAAAATTTGGGGGAAGTGCAAGCTGTCGCTATCAAGTTAGAAATAAATCATCTTGCAGACTGTGAACTCCCTCCGATCCATATCCCAAACCAACCGTGAAGGTAACTCCACTCAATGATCTTTAACCATTGGTTGTTACAAAAGTGCAAGAAGTTTGTGTTAATGAATATGAACCACAAATTGCACCATATCAAGTTCCTAGAGATGAACATGAGGGTGATAGACGGATTTTAGATGATCTAGAACCAATAATTGCACCATTTGAGTCACATGCAGAGTTCAAGAAGATGAAGGTGATGATTTGAATACTCAAGAATGTTCATTGGTTCCTCCTATTAGTGAAGATGAAAATTTTTCAGAGGAGGAACCACATTTTAACCAAGTAGAGGTCAATCAACAGGGGATTTCATCTGTGCCCATCCTGGTAGAGGCTTCATCCTTGCCTTTCACAGTAGTGGTTCAATAACAAATTAATATGATATCATTACAACACGAGAGCCACTTTTGGTTCAACCAAAGGATGATGTCCCTTACACTTTGCCTAGGATTCCACATCGAGAGATTTTTCTTCGGGATCCTGAGATTGATCAGATCTTGGATATCAAAGTTCAACATGACCTAGTTGAGCTCAAAATGATGGAGGTATTTCAGTGGGTAGATGCCAAGAGTTTCGTCTCTCATGCATTCATGCTTGTTACTATTGAAATACCATGTTCTAAGTCCCAACCAATCTTCATTCAACTGGCACCCTTCAGTTATGACTTCACCAAGAAGTACATCAAGGAAACTTTGGGTCATATGAGATTTCATGGTGGGCCCCCCTGGAAGGTTGAATTTGTTGACCTTTCCCGTCGGATTAATCATTTGTCTGCATGGCTACATTGGTCCTTTGAGTATGATGATTTAAACATGGCAGTTTAGAGGTAAAAAGTTTTGGCTATAGGGTAGTTGTTTTCCCTTTCTGTATTGTCATTTTAGTAGTTTTAACTTGTTGGTTTTTGCAGGTTTTAGGACAACAATCTACATTTTCCTTGCCGTGTCTTTTTCCTTTAGTTATTTACTTAACTATTTGCATAAGTGTCACTGATTTTTTCCTAGTTATATTAGCATGTGGTCACATCTAGTGTGTCTTTCCTTTCATGAATAAATGGTTGTTCACGAGTGCTTTTCCTGGGTCAAAATTTGAATTCATATCTTTCACATGCGAAGCCTTTGTGTCTATCATTAGGGTGATCCTGGATGGGGTCCCCGTTTTGTCATTATTTCTTGAGCATTGAGCCTCTAGGATGGGTAGTTTGAGGAGACATAGGAGAGTATTGAGTCATATTATGTCGTCTCCTCATCTCTTATCATTGAGTCCCATGATTTGAGTCAATCATCCCCCTATCCAACAATAGGGATATCGTACCTAGTTTTTCATCTTGATATTCTTGAGTTATCACTTCGCACTGAGGGAAGAGAGTCATCAATGCTCTTCTTATCAGTAGGTCATCCTGTATCGACTTCGACACATTATCTATAGATGATCCAAAACTAGATCGCCTTGGTAGCCATTAGCCTCATTGGCGGTTATCTTGCATTCGACAAGGATGGGTATCATTGAGCCTTGATTGGATGATCCTTGTCATTGTTTGACTTCAGAACATCTTTCATAGTGACATGTTGTGCTCGTACCTTAGGACCCATTGTCATTATTGGTGGTGTTCCTTCACACTTGACATGTATTTACATTATTGACATTTGATTAAGTGACTCTCTCCCTTTTGTCTACATCAACACATTTACCACAGGGAGGAGTGTACATATTGAGTGGTAGCAGGTAGCGGATTTGGATGAGACCCCTTTTATTTCAATGTATCAGTCGAAGTTGTTATATTTATTTGACTCCATGGCTCATTGGACAGGATTTGGTATCACAGGTCAACTTACAAGGTCTTCTTTGTCATCTTACATGGCCTTCTTTCCTTCTACACGTTTATAGGGTTACATTTTGGTACATATCTTTTCAAAGCATCATTGGTACATCTTACAGAGTTCTCACAGAGCAATGTTGTTGTAAACACAGAGATTCATATGGTTCTCGACATCCCATAGGGGGATCTTGTTCCCTTGAGTCATCATTGTTAACCCCTAGATTTCCACCCTTGGAAATATTGAGGATTAAGAGCCAACATGCACTATTTTGGTCGACATTCTAAGATTATCTCAGACTTTAGCACTTGTGTTGAGAAAGAGGTTGGTTCCATCAAAGACAGGTATATGATCAGTACATGGTTGTTTGGTTCAAAGTTAGAGTTAGATCGGTTTGCCATGCATTTGAGAGAGATTTCTACATACAACATGTGTTGCTACTTTTTAGGAGACATGGTTTGAGTGGGTCTCTTGACAGTTTGGAGTAGTTATGAGCATACAAGGAGAGTCCTTGCATGATGCTAGGCTCGATAGCATTTTTTCAGGCGACATGCAAGAACTTTCTATTTTTAGCAGTTTGAGCTCTAGGCCCTCGATTCAGATTTTGAGCACATATTATGGATCCTTGAGACAGTATGAGTCTTTTGGACCTTTTCTAGGATGGTTTGGCACATATTTCTATTTTTAGCAGGCTAAGCACTATGGCTCACATGTTGATTTTGATTGCTTATTCAGATTCCTTGTAGAAAATCAAATCCAATGAGTATAATATCATGGACATGTGGGGACTTTCTATTTTTAGCAGTAGACACATGGTGGTGGTCTCCTAGTCATTCCGAGCATTTGTAGAGAGTTTGGGTTAGTTTCGACAAGTTTCAAAATTTAAGGACCAGATGGTTACTTTTGGAAATTTTTATTTTTAGCAGTCATTGTCATCTCCATCAATGACAAGTGGAAAGATTAGAATTCAACATGTGGCAGATTTTTAGGGTGATGTGGCACTTACGTGGCATCAGTTGACCAAGGGCACATTTTCCAAGGATTATGCATTTAATGAGGAATTAATTAAGCAAATGAGGTGGCACATAGATGATGTGGCATTTCCTGGAGAAAGTTTAACCACTCAAGGGTAAATTTTCTCACTCTATTTCTCTCTCCATATTCTCACTTTTCATGCATTAATTTCCCAAAATTCCCTTAAATTGCTATTAAACGTTAATTTCCTAAAATTTAGGTAAATCTTTAAAAAACAAGGCGAATTCCTCTTCCTTGGCTAGTGCATGCATAATTGGTGTGTGTTGACATGTTTTAGTTAACTAAACGCTCAAATCACTCTTACCTTCACCTAAATTATCATTTCCCTTACTTAACTCACTTTATCCCTCACTTCACTCACCATTATCTCAATTTCCATGCATTAACTCTCTCTTATCCTCACACATGCACCGCTCCTTCACTTAATTATCCATCACAATCTTATACATGTGATACTTTAACTCACCGTGCACATTACTCACTCACACTTATTCCCTCATGTGCATTAATTCCTAAATTTCTCACTCACACTTATTCCCTCATGTGCATGAACTCATATTTTTTTCACACTCCTCTCTTATATATTGGATGGTCTTCATTGGTTATAGGTCGAATTATTGCAGCAACTAGCAAACTTTCTTCTCTCATTCTTCTCTCTCATTATTAGTCCAGTTACTCTTCTTTGAGCAAAGTGACCATTGTACCGGTTGTGGACTCGTCAACTGTGGTGCAACCAACCCTCTTGCAAGCCTATTAATAAAGAAGTTTTGTGTTTGTGTTCAAACCTTTCTTCTTGTTGATACTTTGTTAATTTTGCAATTACATTAGTTTCTTTCTTACTATTCATTGTGATTTGTATTTATTTTTTGAGTAGTTTATTTCTTTATTTATCTTGTCTATATTTCGTGTGCTAACCTTGCAGGATCCCTCCAAGCAAACAAACTATATTTTCCCCTTGTTTTGGACAGTTTTAACATGTTGTCCAAAACATAACAACATTTCTTTTTGTCATCCAACGCAAAAAATCAGACTTAGGACAACAGAAAAATAACCCTAGGGATTCCCCCCTAAGGCTAACAAGCATTAGCCCAAATGGAGAGGGGTCTATCCCATGACAATTTGGGGATTTTCTCCTTGAATCAGCCAGGTTTTCCTCATTGTAATAACATATTATATCAACTCAATTAGAGGGTGGAAATTTGTGCTAACAATACCTAACCTTCCTAACCACTCACATAGGTAGACTAATATGTTTTCTATGTAATAAAGACTGACATTAGTAAATAAGGTCTATGTAATAATGTGAACAATTCTAATGTAGGAAAACTTAATAGAAGTTTTTTGTTCTAGAAAGATCTTCCTCTAGAATGTTCTTTAGAACATAGAATTAGTATAAATAAGAGTATAAGGCATGGGAAGTTTCATCTTGAGAATTATTTTTTAATTGAGCTCTGCTCTGCTAGAGGTTTCCCCCTTAAAGAGGCAAGTGAACTTGGATTTCTATCGATAAAGGTATCATTACTGGTGTAATTGTTCTCTATATTTTTTTTCTTTTGTTGGTATTCATCATAATATTTTTATTTATGCTCTACATACTAAGTCAAAGGTTGTATGAAACTCCACTCCCATTCCTGTCAGAAAGGACATGTCATATCAATATTCATCTTGTAAATATCTTCTTGTGGGATGAGTCCAATTATCTCCAAAAAAGTGGGTTGATCCATAGAAGATAATGCAAACTCGCGAGCCATTGAATGATAACCAAACTTGCCACCCTCCTCCAAGTTTTCCAAATACTCTTGAATATGAAGGCTCTTGCAATCTACAAATAATGAGGAGAATATATGATGTCACATAAACCAAACAAACCCCTAATTTTATCGACAAGATGGGTTGAAATAATTTTGTGCCACATCAAACCTACCAAGGAGATGTACCCTCCAAACATCTAACCACCCACTTGGAAACCAAGATAAATCCATGAGTCGCAACAGAAATTATACCAAGGCCTCCTTCATCCTTAGGCATGACGTAGACATCCCATGGTACCATGGGAAGACCCCGAACTCCATCGTACTTAGACCACAAGTACTGATGCAAAATCTACTCCAAGCGATGAAGCTAGGCCTTGCTAGGGAGCCAACAAGACACATAGTAAATGTGGAAGGATTGAAGGATCCTACTCACTATTGTAAGCCTGTCAACAAAGGGGATATCCTTACACTAATAGAAAAATAATTTACATTGCAATCTCTCAAGGCACCAATATCACAAAATAATCAAGGAGAGGCCAAAACCAAAAGGAATACCAAGGTATGTCACAATTATACCAAGTCGAACAAACTTCCATGCAGTTAGAATCCAAGTGAGAAAATCATCAAGAGAAATTGACCATCAATCAATTTTTTGGTCACTAAGAATAGCCCATGATGTCTCACAGAACACTGACAAACAATCCATAGCAATTGAAACAAACTCCCTCTCTGCAATCACAAACAAATAATTTGGAGCAATATACAAGGGAGAAACATTGCGTGAAATATTGTGCAACATTCGTTAAATAATTTGGAGCAATATACAAGGGAGGAACATCGAGAAGACATTCGAGGAGAATCTAGCATTTTAGAGGTTAGTTATTTTTTAAATTCTTACCATCTACCAAAAAAACATTTATAAGATCATCTTTCAAGCACATAAGATTTTTTCATGCGAAAATTATAAAAAACCCTAAATTGTTTTAGATGTTTTCTAATTTTTTCTAAAAAAATCACAACTTAAAAAAAAAAAATGAGATCATTTTCAAAGAAATTTTAACAAAATTCTTAGGATTTTTTGAAAAAAGAAGAAGAAAAAAAGGCAAATTTAGGCATATTTAAAAAAAAAAAAATTACACTTTTTATTGTTTTTTAGTGAAAACTTTATAGTTTTGGCCCATGGTGGCTAGTGGGCGGAATGTCCCTCCCACACAAGACCATGATTTGTCCTACGGGGGCGCTCATGAGATTCCTGGCATCACCCCAGCTCCCCCCGTGGCTAAGTCACGCCCCGTGAGTCGTGACTTGGTCGATGGGGGGCAACCCCGCGACCAAGCCTTGGGTGTGGTGGGGGGCCAACCCCGCGACCAAGCCTTGGGCATGTGGGTTGCCCCATCGGCCCAGTCACGGTCCAACCTGGATCGTGACTTGGCCACGAGGGTAGTTGGACTGATGCTTGACATCGCCTTAGCCTTGTAAGCCAAGGCTTGGTCCCGACATCGCCCCAGTGACTCCATGGGTAAAATAAAAAAATTATATTTTTTTAACTTAGTTGTTATAGTCATTGTTTTTTTTTTTTTAATTTATTATAATGTAAAAGGACTAATTTTTTTTTTCATATAGGAAAAATGGTAGGAAAGAGATTATCTGTGAATGTATCTAGATCAGGACCTAAAATAATGGCATCCAAAATTGCAACTGGGACCTCCATGAATGTTAGGAAACAAATTGATAGCACAACACCTGATCCAACAAGGGAAATGAACAATGTTAGAGAGTGGAAAACTGTGGAAGGTGAAAACAAATTGGAATATTCTTGGTTTGTTAAAGACAAGCAAGACAACAATGGAGAACATCTATATTTGTATTGTTCCAAGTTTGAACATGTGCAAGGAAATTATTAGGCACTTGGCTTGTTACGAGATAAATGTTTGGTGCCAGACACAGATATTATTTATGCACTCATCAAACAAGCTAGGACTTATATCAAGATTAGATATTGTTTGAAATTGAGCAATTATAACAAGTATGAATGTTTTACATAATTATTTGCATCCATCATTGATGACATTGAGAAAGACAATGTAAGTTTATTTTATTTTATTTCTGTATCCTTTATTATTTTTAGTATCATGTTAATTTTTTAATTTTATTTAACAAAGAAATGTTATACTTTATTTTTACAGGATTTTGCTAAATGACTTTCACATATGTTAGTGGGGATTTACTCTACAAAGAAAAATATCATGGATGTCATCAATGCCTTTCATATTGAAAAGACGCAAGAAGGAAGGAAAAATAAACAAAAAGTAACTAAGGTTGAAGCTGCGAGAGTAGATAGAGAAGAACATGAAAGAAGAAAGAAAATTCCTCAGTCTAGAAATCCTAAAAAGGTTACATTTGAAAATGAGGAAACTACAAATGAATATTTTGTTGAGATTAGTCCCAATGAAGTTATCACTCCTTCTTGCAAAAAGAATAAACAAGATAAACGCAAAAGAGCAATGGCCGAGGATGATTCCATTCCTATTGATTATGAAGAAATCATTGATTTAGATGAAACCCATTTAAATCATAAGAGGAAGAAAGAAAATGTTGTTGATGATAAAGAAGCCATCGTTAGATTTGAATATTATAATAAAATTCCTAAAGGTAGCAGAGAAATAATAACACCAAGTGTTGATCTAGAGGATGGTATTATGAAAACAACACAAAATGTCATTCGAAATAGATTGAGGACTGTGAACTTAGTTGATGATGGCCATACATTTCAGTTGAGTGTGAAACAACTTTATAAAC
This sequence comes from Picea engelmannii, assembly GCA_009831015.1. Taxonomy (NCBI): domain Eukaryota; kingdom Viridiplantae; phylum Streptophyta; class Pinopsida; order Pinales; family Pinaceae; genus Picea; species Picea engelmannii. Next base: position 19,745 of record ML779219.1, read on the forward strand.
CCACATAAGGGGAAGAAAAATATCAAATTAGAAAATCGCTCACTTGCATATTCACAATTTGAAAGAATTGATTAGGTACAATCCATATGCACATGTGGTTCACTACCTAGTTCTTGTTGGCCCAATAGAAGTTCCTAGGAGGGATGAATTTGATAGATCAAAATGTTTTGACTACAAATATTATGTGATTGGAGGAAATCATTTTGTAGAGGCTAGAAGAGAATTGATGCAAGAATATCCCAATAATCCTCTTTTTGAGACAGTTAAATGCATAATTTATGTTGGTTTAACAGATCCAGAAGAAAAGTTATTGGCATGGGATCATAACACATATAATGAGTACATAATGTCCATTACTTTCATTCAAAGAATGAGATTTATCCATAATAAGTTTTCTGAAATATGTTGTGGGGAGAGATCGAATGTTGATGCCAAGTTTCAGAAGCAATGTTGTATGGAAATATGCTTCCCAATTGATGATGAAAATGAAAAATAAAAAAAATCACGAAGGAAATGATATATTTAGAGTTGTGGATAGTTATTTTCAATTGGTATTTGGAATTGGACAGGTATGGGATTTGATAGATGAGATCTTAAGCCTATGGAAAAATATTTGTTAAGCCCTAAATAGTGGCTCATTACCCCTTAATTGGGGCATATTACATTAGTAATGTTATTTTATTTATGTCGGCTTGAGTCCATTAGTTATAATTGTACCTCCTAGTCTCTTATATATACTAAGGAGACATTTTCATTTGGAATCATCTTGTAGTTGGAAATTTATGTGGGGTATAAGGAGGTTGCCCCCTCGAAGAGGCTTATTACATGAAATTCTCTCTTTTTCAAGGCCTTGAGTACTTATTCTGAGGTTTTTCTATGCTATATTGATATTTGGTTCTTAACATATGGTATCAGAGCTCAAGGTCTTGGGGTTTCTCTCCTACATCTGATACACCTTGGCATTTTCTCTATAAAAAATTTTCTACGAAGTTTCAGAAGGAACCCTTTGGAGGATATTTAGTAGACGGATCAAGGTACGTTGGGTTAAAATTTCATCTCTTGAGACCTTATAATTTAGGATATACAACATGTGTAACATAGGGTACTGGAATCACCCTGAATTGAGTCATCGCGGAATTTTCGCTATAAAAACTTTTCTGTAACGTTTCAGACCTTGAAATCTGGAGAATATTCACAGAAATTATTAAGTTGTCTATAATAAAAATTTCAGCTTCTGGTTCATCTTACATTTTTAGATACACCTTGTGGAAGATAGGGTATTTGACTAGTCCTATTGACCAGTCTCAAGCAGGTGTTCCAGGTCAAAAAATCATAGATTATTCCTAGAGTATCCAATTTGAGTGAGACAAGTTGCATTGAATAGTGGACAGTTTGTAGTATTTCTGGTACAAGTTTCATAATTTTATACCAATTATTTTGTGCGGGGCATGCTATATAAGTGATATCTCCTGGAAAGGCCAAAAATCAACAAGTTGTGGGGAAGTTACCATAAATTCCACTTGGAACATCCAATTTTGATCAGACCTGTGGCATTCCAGAGAAGAAATATCAAAAAACTACAAAAAGAAAATTTCATACCCAGAAGGGACAAAATTTTGGAGATACAATAAAAGAAAGATTGTCTAGCATAACCACCTCAAAATCAAGGTTTAAAGTGATACTTGGCCAAGATGTCACCAAAAAAGGGAACTTCTACACCAAATAAGCCTCCAGATAGTCCTACTTGGACTCTTGATGAAGGTGAAGAAATGCTTAGGGACATAAATGATTTACAAAATAAGACAATAACAAAATATGAACTACAAGAGATGATGGATTCAACAGAAGCTAAGTTGGAGTAAATAAATACTAAGATGGATGGTTTAAAAGGGGATAGGATTGAAAATTTTCCTAATAGAGAGGACACCTGAAAGTGAAAATGTATCCCATGAAATTCATGATGAGGACACAAGGAATATGAATCAAGAATGGAGAAACTCTAACTTTGGGTTGAAGACCAACCACTTTCCTAAGATCAATATGAGGAAGTTTGATGGCAAGGACCCAATCACATGGATACTTCAGATGGAACAATTCTTTGATCTACATAATGTGCCACATACACAAAAGGTACGAATTGCTTCTTTATATTTATAACCCAATCAATTTGTGTGGTATTGATGGATTTGTTCTCACAAATCACTCGTCACTTGGACAATTTTCACGGAAGAAATGATAGCACATTATGAGGATACAAGGAGCAATACCTTATTTAGCCAATTGATAAATCTCAAGCAAAAGGGTTCAGTTACATAACACATTGAGAACTTCCAAAGATTGAATATAAAGGTAACAAATATTCTAGATGACCACTTGATTGATGTATTCATAGGAACTTTAAGGGATAACGTTCAACATGAGGTTTGTCTTTGGGAACCCAAATCATTGGAGAATGCTTTTAGGGTGGCAAGAAATGTTGAAAGTAAAAATAAGGCTATGGCTACTAGAAGGACCACTCCTAACATGTATCAAGAGAGTAATGTTCCTTCTTCTAAAACACCTCAATCTACCAGGTTGACACCTCAACAATTGGAGGAAACAAAAGCAAAAGGTTTATGATTTAATTGTGACAGCAAGTACAATAAGGGACATAAGTTTGCTGAGAAGAAATTATTCTACATAGATTGTGAAGAGGAAGAAGAACAAGAACCATCTCAAGATGAAAATGTAGACGTGATTTCTTCTGAAGAGTTGACTCCCATGATATCGTGTAATGCATTGGCTGGAATTAGCATTCCTCAAACCCTCAAGATCGAAGGATATATCAAAAAGAAAAAGGTAATAGTCATAATTGATTCAGGTAGTACTCATAATTTCATTCACTATAAATTAGCCAAAGCTCTCAATTGCTTTGTATATCTAGCACCAGAGTTTCAAGTAATGATTGCAGATGGAGGAAATATCAATTGCTCAGGAAAATGCAATAAGATCAATCTTACTATGGGGGAATATGTAATGAATAGTCCAATTATTTCTATATCCATGGGTGGTGTTGATGTTGTACTAGGAATCCAATCAATCATTAAGAACAATGGCTTTTAATTTTCAAGAACTTTTCATGAAATTTTCATTGGAAGAAAAAGAAATTGAGTTAAGAGGTATCACAGGGAAACTTAGTAAGGTGATAAGCTCTAATGGCATGACAAAATTATTGAAAAATGGGCATCAAGGTGTAATTGCACAACTATGCTCACTAGATGTTCAAACATCTAAGCCATCTATTCCCCTAGATCTCCAAGGGATCATTGATAAGAATTCCAAAGTATTTGAAGATATTCCCAGAGGTCTTCCACCCACTCGAAATCATGATCATGATAGTCACCTAATTCCTCAGAGTGTTCCTCCTAACATCAGGCCATACAGATACTCTTATGCCCAAAAGAGTGAAATTGAGTGCATGGTTGAAGAAATGTTAGAGGCTGGCATTATTAGACCTAGCCAAATTTCTTACTCTGCATCGATGGTAATGGTATTCAAGAAAGATGGCTCATGGCGTATGTGTCCAGATTATAGAGAGCTCAACAAGATCACTATTAAAGATAAGTTTCCCATTCCCTTCATTGATGAATTGTTAAATGAACTACACGGAGCAATCTATTTCACAAAGTTGGATCTTCGTTCAGGGTATCATCAGATTAGAATGAAGGAAGAAGATATCCCAAAAACAACATTCTGAACTCATGAAGGCCATTATGAATTTTTTGTCATGCCTTTTGGCCTTACAAATGCACCTTCCACATTCCAAGGGTTGATGAATTCC
>ML779219.1:32217-91738 GCA_009831015.1 Picea engelmannii
CTGTCTCAAAAAGAGGATTATTGGGATATTCTTGCATCAATTCTCTTCTAGCCTCTACAAAATGATTTCCTCCAATCACATAATATTTGTAGTCAAAACATTTTGATCTATCAAATTCATCCCTCCTAGGAACTTCTATTGGGCCAACAAGAACTAGGTAGTGAACCACATGTGCATATGGATTGTACCTAATCAATTCTTTCAAATTGTGAATATGCAAGTGAGCGATTTTCTAATTTGATATTTTTCTTCCCCTTATGTGGGTTTATAAAGTTGTTTCACACTCAACTGAAATGTATGGCCATCATCAACTAAGTTCACAGTCCTCAATCTATTTCGAATGACATTTTGTGTTGTTTTCATAATACCATCCTCTAGATCAACACTTGGTGTTATTATTTCTCTGCTACCTTTAGGAATTTTATTATAATATTCAAATCTAACGATGGCTTCTTTATCATCAACAACATTTTCTTTCTTCCTCTTATGATTTAAATGGGTTTCATCTAAATCAATGATTTCTTCATAATCAATAGGAATGGAATCATCCTCGGCCATTGCTCTTTTGCGTTTATCTTGTTTATTCTTTTTGCAAGAAGGAGTGATAACTTCATTGGGACTAATCTCAACAAAATATTCATTTGTAGTTTCCTCATTTTCAAATGTAACCTTTTTAGGATTTCTAGACTGAGGAATTTTCTTTCTTCTTTCATGTTCTTCTCTATCTACTCTCGCAGCTTCAACCTTAGTTACTTTTTGTTTATTTTTCCTTCCTTCTTGCGTCTTTTCAATATGAAAGGCATTGATGACATCCATGATATTTTTCTTTGTAGAGTAAATCCCCACTAACATATGTGAAAGTCATTTAGCAAAATCCTGTAAAAATAAAGTATAACATTTCTTTGTTAAATAAAATTAAAAAATTAACATGATACTAAAAATAATAAAGGATACAGAAATAAAATAAAATAAACTTACATTGTCTTTCTCAATGTCATCAATGATGGATGCAAATAATTATGTAAAACATTCATACTTGTTATAATTGCTCAATTTCAAACAATATCTAATCTTGATATAAGTCCTAGCTTGTTTGATGAGTGCATAAATAATATCTGTGTCTGGCACCAAACATTTATCTCGTAACAAGCCAAGTGCCTAATAATTTCCTTGCACATGTTCAAACTTGGAACAATACAAATATAGATGTTCTCCATTGTTGTCTTGCTTGTCTTTAACAAACCAAGAATATTCCAATTTGTTTTCACCTTCCACAGTTTTCCACTCTCTAACATTGTTCATTTCCCTTGTTGGATCAGGTGTTGTGCTATCAATTTGTTTCCTAACATTCATGGAGGTCCCAGTTGCAATTTTGGATGCCATTATTTTAGGTCCTGATCTAGATACATTCACAGATAATCTCTTTCCTACCATTTTTCCTATATGAAAAAAAAAATTAGTCCTTTTACATTATAATAAATTAAAAAAAAAAAAACAATGACTATAACAACTAAGTTAAAAAAATATAATTTTTTTATTTTACCCATGGAGTCACTGGGGCGATGTCGGGACCAAGCCTTGGCTTACAAGGCTAAGGCGATGTCAAGCATCAGTCCAACTACCCTCGTGGCCAAGTCACGATCCAGGTTGGACCGTGACTGGGCCGATGGGGCAACCCACATGCCCAAGGCTTGGTCGCGGGGTTGGCCCCCCACCACACCCAAGGCTTGGTCGCGGGGTTGCCCCCCATCGACCAAGTCACGACTCACGGGGCGTGACTTAGCCACGGGGGGAGCTGGGGTGATGCCAGGAATCTCATGAGCGCCCCCGTAGGACAAATCATGGTCTTGTGTGGGAGGGACATTCCGCCCACTAGCCACCATGGGCCAAAACTATAAAGTTTTCACTAAAAAACAATAAAAAGTGTAATTTTTTTTTTTTTAAATATGCCTAAATTTGCCTTTTTTTCTTCTTCTTTTTTCAAAAAATCCTAAGAATTTTGTTAAAATTTCTTTGAAAATGATCTCATTTTTTTTTTTTAAGTTGTGATTTTTTTAGAAAAAATTAGAAAACATCTAAAACAATTTAGGGTTTTTTATAATTTTCGCATGAAAAAATCTTATGTGCTTGAAAGATGATCTTATAAATGTTTTTTTGGTAGATGGTAAGAATTTAAAAAATAACTAACCTCTAAAATGCTAGATTCTCCTCGAATGTCTTCTCGATGTTCCTCCCTTGTATATTGCTCCAAATTATTTAACGAATGTTGCACAATATTTCACGCAATGTTTCTCCCTTGTATATTGCTCCAAATTATTTGTTTGTGATTGCAGAGAGGGAGTTTGTTTCAATTGCTATGGATTGTTTGTCAGTGTTCTGTGAGACATCATGGGCTATTCTTAGTGACCAAAAAATTGATTGATGGTCAATTTCTCTTGATGATTTTCTCACTTGGATTCTAACTGCATGGAAGTTTGTTCGACTTGGTATAATTGTGACATACCTTGGTATTCCTTTTGGTTTTGGCCTCTCCTTGATTATTTTGTGATATTGGTGCCTTGAGAGATTGCAATGTAAATTATTTTTCTATTAGTGTAAGGATATCCCCTTTGTTGACAGGCTTACAATAGTGAGTAGGATCCTTCAATCCTTCCACATTTACTATGTGTCTTGTTGGCTCCCTAGCAAGGCCTAGCTTCATCGCTTGGAGTAGATTTTGCATCAGTACTTGTGGTCTAAGTACGATGGAGTTCGGGGTCTTCCCATGGTACCATGGGATGTCTACGTCATGCCTAAGGATGAAGGAGGCCTTGGTATAATTTCTGTTGCGACTCATGGATTTATCTTGGTTTCCAAGTGGGTGGTTAGATGTTTGGAGGGTACATCTCCTTGGTAGGTTTGATGTGGCACAAAATTATTTCAACCCATCTTGTCGATAAAATTAGGGGTTTGTTTGGTTTATGTGACATCATATATTCTCCTCATTATTTGTAGATTGCAAGAGCCTTCATATTCAAGAGTATTTGGAAAACTTGGAGGAGGGTGGCAAGTTTGGTTATCATTCAATGGCTCGCGAGTTTGCATTATCTTCTATGGATCAACCCACTTTTTTGGAGATAATTGGACTCATCCCACAAGAAGATATTTACAAGATGAATATTGATATGACATGTCCTTTCTGACAGGAATGGGAGTGGAGTTTCATACAACCTTTGACTTAGTATGTAGAGCATAAATAAAAATATTATGATGAATACCAACAAAAGAAAAAAAATATAGAGAACAATTACACCAGTAATGATACCTTTATCGATAGAAATCCAAGTTCACTTGCCTCTTTAAGGGGGAAACCTCTAGCAGAGCAGAGCTCAATTAAAAAATAATTCTCAAGATGAAACTTCCCATGCCTTATACTCTTATTTATACTAATTCTATGTTCTAAAGAACATTCTAGAGGAAGATCTTTCTAGAACAAAAAACTTCTATTAAGTTTTCCTACATTAGAATTGTTCACATTATTACATAGACCTTATTTACTAATGTCAGTCTTTATTACATAGAAAACATATTAGTCTACCTATGTGAGTGGTTAGGAAGGTTAGGTATTGTTAGCACAAATTTCCACCCTCTAATTGAGTTGATATAATATGTTATTACAATGAGGAAAACCTGGCTGATTCAAGGAGAAAATCCCCAAATTGTCATGGGATAGACCCCTCTCCATTTGGGCTAATGCTTGTTAGCCTTAGGGGGGAATCCCTAGGGTTATTTTTCTGTTGTCCTAAGTCTGATTTTTTGCGTTGGATGACAAAAAGAAATGTTGTTATGTTTTGGACAACATGTTAAAACTGTCCAAAACAAGGGGAAAATATAGTTTGTTTGCTTGGAGGGATCCTGCAAGGTTAGCACACGAAATATAGACAAGATAAATAAAGAAATAAACTACTCAAAAAATAAATACAAATCACAATGAATAGTAAGAAAGAAACTAATGTAATTGCAAAATTAACAAAGTATCAACAAGAAGAAAGGTTTGAACACAAACACAAAACTTCTTTATTAATAGGCTTGCAAGAGGGTTGGTTGCACCACAGTTGACGAGTCCACAACCGGTACAATGGTCACTTTGCTCAAAGAAGAGTAACTGGACTAATAATGAGAGAGAAGAATGAGAGAAGAAAGTTTGCTAGTTGCTGCAATAATTCGACCTATAACCAATGAAGACCATCCAATATATAAGAGAGGAGTGTGAAAAAAATATGAGTTCATGCACATGAGGGAATAAGTGTGAGTGAGAAATTTAGGAATTAATGCACATGAGGGAATAAGTGTGAGTGAGTAATGTGCACGGTGAGTTAAAGTATCACATGTATAAGATTGTGATGGATAATTAAGTGAAGGAGCGGTGCATGTGTGAGGATAAGAGAGAGTTAATGCATGGAAATTGAGATAATGGTGAGTGAAGTGAGGGATAAAGTGAGTTAAGTAAGGGAAATGATAATTTAGGTGAAGGTAAGAGTGATTTGAGCGTTTAGTTAACTAAAACATGTCAACACACACCAATTATGCATGCACTAGCCAAGGAAGAGGAATTCGCCTTGTTTTTTAAAGATTTACCTAAATTTTAGGAAATTAACGTTTAATAGCAATTTAAGGGAATTTTGGGAAATTAATGCATGAAAAGTGAGAATATGGAGAGAGAAATAGAGTGAGAAAATTTACCCTTGAGTGGTTAAACTTTCTCCAGGAAATGCCACATCATCTATGTGCCACCTCATTTGCTTAATTAATTCCTCATTAAATGCATAATCCTTGGAAAATGTGCCCTTGGTCAACTGATGCCACGTAAGTGCCACATCACCCTAAAAATCTGCCACATGTTGAATTCTAATCTTTCCACTTGTCATTGATGGAGATGACAATGACTGCTAAAAATAAAAATTTCCAAAAGTAACCATCTGGTCCTTAAATTTTGAAACTTGTCGAAACTAACCCAAACTCTCTACAAATGCTCGGAATGACTAGGAGACCACCACCATGTGTCTACTGCTAAAAATAGAAAGTCCCCACATGTCCATGATATTATACTCATTGGATTTGATTTTCTACAAGGAATCTGAATAAGCAATCAAAATCAACATGTGAGCCATAGTGCTTAGCCTGCTAAAAATAGAAATATGTGCCAAACCATCCTAGAAAAGGTCCAAAAGACTCATACTGTCTCAAGGATCCATAATATGTGCTCAAAATCTGAATCGAGGGCCTAGAGCTCAAACTGCTAAAAATAGAAAGTTCTTGCATGTCGCCTGAAAAAATGCTATCGAGCCTAGCATCATGCAAGGACTCTCCTTGTATGCTCATAACTACTCCAAACTGTCAAGAGACCCACTCAAACCATGTCTCCTAAAAAGTAGCAACACATGTTGTATGTAGAAATCTCTCTCAAATGCATGGCAAACCGATCTAACTCTAACTTTGAACCAAACAACCATGTACTGATCATATACCTGTCTTTGATGGAACCAACCTCTTTCTCAACACAAGTGCTAAAGTCTGAGATAATCTTAGAATGTCGACCAAAATAGTGCATGTTGGCTCTTAATCCTCAATATTTCCAAGGGTGGAAATCTAGGGGTTAACAATGATGACTCAAGGGAACAAGATCCCCCTATGGGATGTCGAGAACCATATGAATCTCTGTGTTTACAACAACATTGCTCTGTGAGAACTCTGTAAGATGTACCAATGATGCTTTGAAAAGATATGTACCAAAATGTAACCCTATAAACGTGTAGAAGGAAAGAAGGCCATGTAAGATGACAAAGAAGACCTTGTAAGTTGACCTGTGATACCAAATCCTGTCCAATGAGCCATGGAGTCAAATAAATATAACAACTTCGACTGATACATTGAAATAAAAGGGGTCTCATCCAAATCCGCTACCTGCTACCACTCAATATGTACACTCCTCCCTGTGGTAAATGTGTTGATGTAGACAAAAGGGAGAGAGTCACTTAATCAAATGTCAATAATGTAAATACATGTCAAGTGTGAAGGAACACCACCAATAATGACAATGGGTCCTAAGGTACGAGCACAACATGTCACTATGAAAGATGTTCTGAAGTCAAACAATGACAAGGATCATCCAATCAAGGCTCAATGATACCCATCCTTGTCGAATGCAAGATAACCGCCAATGAGGCTAATGGCTACCAAGGCGATCTAGTTTTGGATCATCTATAGATAATGTGTCGAAGTCGATACAGGATGACCTACTGATAAGAAGAGCATTGATGACTCTCTTCCCTCAGTGCGAAGTGATAACTCAAGAATATCAAGATGAAAAACTAGGTACGATATCCCTATTGTTGGATAGGGGGATGATTGACTCAAATCATGGGACTCAATGATAAGAGATGAGGAGACGACATAATATGACTCAATACTCTCCTATGTCTCCTCAAACTACCCATCCTAGAGGCTCAATGCTCAAGAAATAATGACAAAACGGGGACCCCATCCAGGATCACCCTAATGATAGACACAAAGGCTTCGCATGTGAAAGATATGAATTCAAATTTTGACCCAGGAAAAGCACTCGTGAACAACCATTTATTCATGAAAGGAAAGACACACTAGATGTGACCACATGCTAATATAACTAGGAAAAAATCAGTGACACTTATGCAAATAGTTAAGTAAATAACTAAAGGAAAAAGACACGGCAAGGAAAATGTAGATTGTTGTCCTAAAACCTGCAAAAACCAACAAGTTAAAACTACTAAAATGACAATACAGAAAGGGAAAACAACTACCCTATAGCCAAAACTTTTTACCTCTAAACTGCCATGTTTAAATCATCATACTCAAAGGACCAATGTAGCCATGCAGACAAATGATTAATCCGACGGGAAAGGTCAACAAATTCAACCTTCCAGGGGGGCCCACCATGAAATCTCATATGACCCAAAGTTTCCTTGATGTACTTCTTGGTGAAGTCATAACTGAAGGGTGCCAGTTGAATGAAGATTGGTTGGGACTTAGAACATGGTATTTCAATAGTAACAAGCATGAATGCATGAGAGACGAAACTCTTGGCATCTACCCACTGAAATACCTCCATCATTTTGAGCTCAACTAGGTCATGTTGAACTTTGATATCCAAGATCTGATCAATCTCAGGATCCCGAAGAAAAATCTCTCGATGTGGAATCCTAGGCAAAGTGTAAGGGACATCATCCTTTGGTTGAACCAAAAGTGGCTCTCGTGTTGTAATGATATCATATTAATTTGTTATTGAACCACTACTGTGAAAGGCAAGGATGAAGCCTCTACCAGGATGGGCACAGATGAAATCCCCTGTTGATTGACCTCTACTTGGTTAAAATGTGGTTCCTCCTCTGAAAAATTTTCATCTTCACTAATAGGAGGAACCAATGAACATTCTTGAGTATTCAAATCATCACCTTCATCTTCTTGAACTCTGCATGTGACTCAAATGGTGCAATTATTGGTTCTAGATCATCTAAAATCCGTCTATCACCCTCATGTTCATCTCTAGGAACTTGATATGGTGCAATTTGTGGTTCATATTCATTAACACAAACTTCTTGCACTTTTGTAACAACCAATGGTTAAAGATCATTGAGTGGAGTTACCTTCACGGTTGGTTTGGGATATGGATCGGAGGGAGTTCACAGTCTGCAAGATGATTTATTTCTAACTTGATAGCGACAGCTTGCACTTCCCCCAAATTTTGAGGGTCTTCATTCCTAAGAAAAACACCAAAATTACCATCAAATGCCTTAAGATAATAAATCAAAGCAACAGTTTCATTAGGCCTTATTTTGTTAGGAATTTGATTGTAAAATTTGGAAAAACAAGTGTTAAATTGGAAAACAGTTTCACTTTCATGATTTTTAATAATTGAAAAAATTGTGCAAAAGAAGAAAATGTCATGTGTGTTTGCCCATCTTTTAGTGAATTTCTCCTGGAAAGAATTCAATCCATCAATGGAGGTATCAGGAAGGGACTTGTACCATGCTCTTGCCTTCCCTTCGAGGGTTGACACAAACATCATCATCACCACATCCTCATGTTCCACATCAAAATCCCCGACCACTTGAAAAAATTTATCCAATTGATTCTCCCAACCTCCCTACAAACAAAGGTACATGTTTAAGACATTTACGTGCAGGTAAGTCACGAGGATAATCTAGGAATGCAACAAAACTTAGTGGATCTAAAGCATAGAATCTCCACCTCACTGATGGACTCACCTTTGTGACCATCTTGTTAATCTCAAATAAAAACAAGCACAGTTGTTACCCTACTACTAGCTCGAGATGGAAATGAAATGAAAGATGAAGATGTTGAAGTTACACTCACCATAGTGCTCATTGAAAAAGAACTTACCTAAGAAATCATACACTTACAAACTTCGCAAGGAGTTCTTGGTGAAAGAGAAGCCTTGTTCCAGGAAAGGTGTTTAGGGTTTTGTTCAAAATCAGAACTAGACCTTGTAAGGGAATCAAAACCGAAATATCTTCTTGTGTAATTCCCATGTGGAGTCGTCCTTGTATCCCGTGGAGTCACTAGGTGACTTAGAAAAATAAACCAATTAAAATAAAACTCATCAATGTCGTTGTCACCAATGCTTGTGTTCCTCAGCAACGGCGCCAATTTGTTAGCACAAATTTCTTCCCTCTAATTGAGTTGATATAACATGTTATTACAATGATAAAAACTTGGCTAATTCAAGGAGAAAAACCCCAAATTGTCACAGGCTAGACCCCTCTCAGTTTGGGCTAGTGCTTGTTAGCCTAAGGGGTAGTCCCTAGGGTGATTTTGTTTCTATCCTAAGTCTGATTTTCTGCGTTAGATGACAAAAACAATCATTGTTATGTTTTGGACGACGTGTTAAAACTGTCCAAAACAAAGGGAAAGTATAGTTTGTTTGTTTGGAGGGATATTGCAGGGTTAACACATGAAATATAGACAAGATAAATAAAGAAATAAACTACTCAAAAGATAAATACAAATCACAATGAAGAGTAATAAAGAAACTAATCTAATTGGAAAATTAACAAAGTACCGACAAGAAGAAAGGTTCAAACACAAACACAAAACTTATTTATTATAGGCTTGAAAGAGGGTTGGTTGCACCACAATTGACGAGTCCACAACCAATACAATGATCACTTTGTTCAAAGAAGAGTAACTAGACTAAGAATGATAGAGAAAAATGAGAAAGGAAAGTATGCTAGCTGCTGCAATAATCCGACCAATAACCAATGAAGACCATCCAATATATAGGAGAGGAGTGTGAAAAAAATATGAGTTAATGCACATGAGGGAATAAGTGTGAGTGAAAAATTTAGAAATTAATGTGCATGAGGGAATAAGTGTGAGTGAGTAATGCACATGGTGATTTAAAGGATCACATGTGTGAGACTGTGAGGGATAGCTAAGTGAAGGAGTGGTTCATGTGTGAGGATAAAAGAGAGTTAATGAATGGAAATTAAGATAATGGTGAGTGAAGTGAGGGATAAAGTGAGTTAAGTGAGGGAAATGATAAGTTAAGTGAAGGTAAGAGTGAATTGAGTGTTTAGTTAACTAAAACATGTCAACACACGCTAATTATGCATGCACTAGCCAAGGAAGAGGAAATTTCCCTATTTTTTAACGATTTTCCTAAATTTTAGGAAATTAGCATTTAAAAGCAATTTAAGGGGAATTTTGGGAAATCAATGCATGGAAAGTGAGAATATGGAAAGTGAGAGAAACAGAGTGAGAAAATTTATCCTTGAATGGCTAAACAGATGAGGAAATGCCACCTCATCCATGTGCCACCTCATTTGCTTAATTAATTCCTTCTTAAATGCATAATCCTTGAAAAATGCACCCTTGGTCAATTGATGCCACGTAGGTGTCACATCACCCTGAAACGTTGCCACATGTTGAAATCTAAGATTTCCACTTGTCATTGTTGGAGATGACAATGACTACTAAAAACATAAATTTCCAAAAATAACCATCCGGTCCCAAAATTTTGAAACTTGTCGAAACTGACCCAAACTCTCCAGAAATGCTCGGAATGACTAGGAAACCACCACCACGTGTCTACTACTAAAAATAAAAAGTCCCCGCTAAAAATAAAAAATTTCCCACGTGTCCATGATATTCTACTCATTTGATTCGGTTTTCCGCAAGGAATCTGAATTCGCAATCAGAATCGACATGCGAGCCTTGGTGCTCAACCTGCTAAAAATAGAAATATGTGTCAAATCATCTCGAAAAAGGTCCAAAAGAATCAGAATGTCTCAAGGATTCATAATATGTTCTTAGAATATGAATCTGGGGCTTATATCTCAAACTTCTAAAAATATAAAGTTCTTGCATGTCACTCGAAAAAGTGTTATCGGGCCTAGCATCATGCAAGGAATCTCCTTGTATGGTCCTAACTGCTCCAAACTGTCAAGAGACCCACTCAAAACATGTCTCCTAAAAAATAGCAACACATGCTGTATGTAGAAAATTCTCTCAAATGCATGGAAAACCAATCTAACTCTAACTCTGAACCAAACAACCATGTATCGATTATATACATGTCTCTGATGGAACCAACCTCTTGCTCAACACACGTGATAAACTCTAGGAGAATCTCATAATGTTGTCCAAAATAGTGCACACGGGTTCTTAACCTTCAATATTTCCAAGGGTTGAAATCTAGGGGTTAACAGGTCCCTAACATGCCTTCCTCCTTGAAAAAAAATCTTGTCCTCAAGGCTTGAGATGGAGAAATTGTTGCAAAATGGTAGTCGACTCCCATGTGGCATCTTTTAGTGGTGTATCATTACACTAAACTAAAAATTCCTTTATGGCGCGTTGATGGAGACGATGCTCATGATGGTCCAAGGCTACTTGGGGATGCAACCAAATGGAGCCTTCTTCATCCAATTCAGGGAGATTGGTTTGAGTTTGGTACTTAATTCCAATCACTTTATTTAAGCAGGAGATGTGAAAAAAATGATGGAGCTTAGAGTGATTGGGGAGAGCTAACCGGTAGGCCATGGGCCCCACGTACTTGAGAATTGTATAAGGACCATAAAATTTGGGAGCAAGTTTCTAACAGTGTTCATCTTTGATTGAATTTTTTTTCTAAGGTTGTAGACGAAGAAACACCTGGTCTCCTTCAACAAATTGACGTTCTGAATAACCCTGATCTACTTGTTGCTTCATGCGATTCTAAACCATGACCAAATTTTCTTTGAGGATATGAAGGATGAAAAATCAAACTATAAATGTTTTGTCAACGTTCTGAACCTTGGATACGCCGGGGAGGTAGGATGGAACAAATGGTGTCTTTTGACCATAGACTTCTTCAAAGGGATTCATGTGAGTGGCAACATGGTAAGATGTGTTGTACCACCATTCAATTAGTGGTAACCACTAATCCCATTGAGTTTTTCTGTTTGACGCAAAACATCAGAAATATGTTGTCAAGCACTTGTTGATAGCTTCAATTTGTCCATCAGTCTGGGGATGATAGGTCATGCTGAAATGCAATTGGGTTCCTTGGAGCTTGAACAATTCTTGCAAAAAATTGTTGGTGAAAGTTGGATCACGATCAGAGACAATAGAGTGTGGCATGCCATGGAGTTTGAAGATATTATCCATAAAAAATTTAGCCATTGTGGATGCGGTGAATGGGTGTTGGAGAGCACATAAATGAACATATTTGGCAAGGTGATCTACTACAACCATGATGAATTACTTATTGTCTGATTTGGGTAAGCTGACAATGAATTCCATAGAAATATCCATCCATATTGTAGGTGGAATAGGGAGCAGTTGGAGTGTGCATGGAGTTTGGACTATTTCTCCCTTATTGTGTTGACAAGTATTACATTCGGCCATAAAGGTGTGGATGTCTTATTTCGTGCCTTCCCAAAAAAAAGAACATTTGACCCATTCATAGGTTTTGCGAAAGCTTGAATGCCCAGTTGTGGCCGGTTAAGCATGAAGTTCAGAGAGCATAGTGGATTTAAGTGGAGACAATTTGCTTAAATACATACGACCTTTATAGTGAAGCTCTTCATGGTGCCAAGAGTATCTTGGAGGGGCTTGAGGATCTTGTTGCAATTGTTGGATCAAGTAAGAAATTTTTGGATCTTGCAACCACTCCTATTAAACGAATTGTAGCTAATCTACTAGAATGAAAGAGAGGGAATAGAGGGACCTTTCTTCTTCATATTTCCTAGAAAGAGCATCAACAACCACAATTTATTTTCCCTTCTTGTAAATGATCTCATAATCATAACTGAACATATTGGTCACCCATTTTTGTTTCTTGGGGGCTGAAATTTTATGCTCCAAAAAAAGCTTGAGGTTGTGATGATCAGTGTTAATTTGGAAGCGTTTCCCCAACAGATAAGGACATTAGAGATCCACAAATGCATAGTAGCCAACATTTTTTTTTCATAGGTGGATTTGCCCAAATGTCGCTTTGAAATTTGTTTACTAGTGAAAGCCAAAGGTCTATCATCTTGCATGAGGACTACCCCAATTCGTTTCCCTGAAGCATCACATTCCACGAAAAAGTCTTGGTGAAGACGGGTACTACCAAAACAAGAGTCATGCACATAACCTATTTCAAGGTTTGGAAGGATTGATCAGTTGTAGGAGTCCAACTGAAAGCATTCTTTTTAAGGAGAGCAGTGAGAGGAACTGCAATTTTACCATAATTATGAACAAACTTGCAATAATAGCTCGTTAAACCCAAGAAACCACACAAGATTTTAAGATTTTCAGGGTGAGGCCAACCCTTCATAGCTTCAACTTTCTTAGAATCCACACATACACCATCCTTTCCAACAATATGACCGAGGTACTCGACTTCAGAGGCTCCAAAAGCACATTTAAACTGTTGGAGAAAAATTTTGTGCTTAGACAATAAGTGTAGGGCTTGATCCACATGGGAGAGATGGGCTTGCCAAGTTTTACTATAGATGAGGATATCATCAAAGAAAATTGAGACGAATTGACAAAAGAAAGGATGAAAGACATGATTCATGAGAGTTTGAAAAGTGGAAAGTGCATTACAAAGGGCAAAGGGCATGACCAATAACTCATAGTGACCCTCATGAGTGTGAAAGGTGGTTTTGGGAATATTTTCCTCTTTCATATGAATGTGGCAGTAGCCAGAAAAAAGATCAAGCTTGGTAAAGTACTGAGCCCCACTTAATTCATCCAAAAGATCATAAATGATAGGGATGAGGAATGTTTCTTTGAATGTGATTTTGTTGAGGGCACAAAAATCAGAACACAAGTGTTAGGTGCCTTCTTTCTTGAGTACCATGACTATAGGAGAAGAATAAGGGATGGTACTAGGATGGATAACACCTATTTTAACAATTCTAAACAATTTTCTCAATTTCATTTTTATGGGAAAAGGGATGACGATAAGGGCGTACATTGAGAGGAACACTGCCATGAACTAGAGAAATGGAATTGGGAAATAATGTCAGAATTACCTTTTTTGAGTAGCTTTTCCATTTAGTGGGAATTGATGATCTCAAAGAAGCCTATCTTGATGCCTTGGAATTTATATTGTTGCCCTTCCTATTGGAATTTCATGGTTAAATCCTTAAAATCCATGGTGATGGGGCCCAATGTGCGTAGCCATTCAACACCAAGCACAATGTCACAACCACTCATGTCGATAGGAAATATATGATATTTCAGGTGGTACTGACCAATTTGTAGGCACACATTTTCACAACACCCCCCACATTTCATGGAACTTCCATTTGCAAAAATTGTTGATTGCACAGATATAGCGCATGGTCTCTTGAAAAATGTGCCAATGAATAAATTTATGGGTGTTTCCACTGTCGACTAAGATAATGACTTTCCAATGCTTAATGTAGCCAATTAACTGGAGGGTTTGGAGAGTAGAAACACTAGTGAGGGCATTCAATGAGATAAGCAGATCAATTTATGGTGGATCAGAGGGCGGGGTATGATCATCGACTTGGGGTAGCTCTTCAACATTGGGAGTATTGACATCCTCGTCAGAAACATCCTTAGAAATGATCATAAAAATCTTCTATTATTTATACTTGTGCCCCGGAAAATATTTGTCATCACAATTATAGCAAAGACACTTAAAAGTTGGCGTTCAACCATTTTTGCCCGGGTTAATTTCTAGATCTTGAGAGGAGTGGCAGAAGGGCCTAGATTGGTGGGTCGAGGATGAGGAATAAATGAGATTTTTTTGTTTTGGGAAGAGACAATCTATTGTGCTTTCTTGACACCTTGAGTAGCTTCCATCCAAGTCTAGCGGCAAGCCATTAGGACTTGGGATCGGATGTCATCCTTGAACACTAATAAAGCATTCCTAGAAGGTGCTAAACATGCCATCCATTCTGAAATCCAATTGCTCAAAAGCAGTGATACAATCTTCCACTATGCTAGACTATTTTAACTTGGTCAAACAACCCAAATGATGGGTGTCGATGTCAAAGCGTTCATAAAGATTTGCAACAAACTATGTCCAAGCAACATACCCTCAACATGAATCTTTATGCCATTGCCAACATTCATGATCCAAATAAAGGGCACCAACATGAAGTTTGGCCAAATCAATAGTAATGTCGTGCATGGAGAAATAATGTTCCATTTGAGTGACCCAACCCGTGGAATACGAACCATCAAATTTATTCACATCCACTTTGGGAAGACAAACTTCACGATGAGGAGGGTTGGAATGAAAGGGCATGGAATGGGAGGAATCAACGCCTTCCAAGTTATAAGGTTGTTCAAAGGAGGTAGGGCCCCTGGTGAATTCTTCCAGTCATGCATCTTGGAAGAAAAGGATTGAAGGTTGATTTGCATGTGTTCAAAGAGGGCTTCCATTTTGGCCTCGATGGTGGAATTGATAGTGGAATTGAGGGTCGTAATATTGTCATTGAGTTGTTTAATTTCAGTCTGGTTCTTTGTGATCTCGATTAACAGGGAATTGATGTGATTGTCAAGTTCTTGGTTACGATCTTGGGCCATGGTGGAGGGAAGCGACAAGAATGGGGTGGTGGGTCCGCACTGAAAGGTGTTACTCATGAAGGGTACGACTATGATTAGTGCAAAGAGAGGAAGTCAATGGGATAGGTGTCAAATAAAGGTGTCGTAGAGGGTGGGTGGGTCCATAGAAAAAAAAGTTTTAGAAGTGATTTATAACACAACGATTAGAGCAAAGAGAGGAATTCGGTGAGATAGGTCCCAAATAAGGGTGTTGACGGGACCACTATACTTTTTTTTTTACTCCTGCAGAGTTAATACTCTGGCCTGAAGAATGTAGTAGTGACTGAATGTCAAATTGTTAACAAGGAAAATTGTGTAAGAATTTCACAAATTGGATGCAAGAGGTAGGGTTGTGCTTCAAAAGTTCCCCTCTATTTCTATTTTGTTATGTTCCAACAACAAGGGTTAGGGTTTTGAGGGTTCCTACGAACAAGGGTTTGCCCTATGCAATAGCTCTTTGATATACATGCAGGGTCGAACAGTAGTACTTAACCCAATATATCAAGGCACCAACTAAGGAGGCTAGACCATACCCTTAGTCGTACTACTTGATTACCTAGGTACACGAGAGTAGTCTTCCCGAGTGTTGTTCTCGGTGCCACTATAACAGTCAAGCGACTGGCATGCTGATCTATAATTGGTTTCAAGAGACCTGTGGGACTCCCTATATACTCGATGGTACGTGGGAGTGAACGGTCGTGTATAGATCATGTCTAATGCGATACTACTCGAAGGGGTACCAACATGATTACAGAGGTTTCCAAGAAGGTGAAACACTTGTTTCGAGTAACCCATGAAACTGACTGTATTTCCTGCGTGTAGTCTTCCCCAACCACAGTTTTACCCATTGAACGACAGATCACTGTACTTTAAAGACGCCGACAACACACTTCTCTAGCATGAAAAAAATTGTCTAAAATTCTGCAGATGAAAGTACTTTGATACCACTAGTAAGGTACAAAATGCATTATGCAAAGCATAAACATAAACATTATGATGAATATCAACAAAAACAACAAAATATAGAAAACAATAACACTAGTAATGATACCTTTATTGACAGAAAGCCAAGTTCACTTGCCTCTTTGAGGGGGCAACCTCCAACATAGCAGAGTTCAATTACAAAATAATTCTCAAGATGAAACTTCCCATGCCTTCTACCCTTATTTGGTGTCTGGCTTGGCCGTGACCTTAAAAATAGATTATTATTATTAATATTAAGTCTATCTTCTAAAGAAAATTCTAGAGGAAGATCTTTTTTAGAAGCGGAAACTTCTATTAAGTCTTCTTACATTACACTTGTTGACATTATTATATAGGCCTTATTTACTAATGTTGGCCTTTATTACATAGAAAACATATTATTCTACCTAAGTGAGGTGTTAGGGAGGTTAAGTCCCTAACAATGATTCTCGTAGACTTTACTCCATTTTGCATCAAAGGCATGTATTAGGCCCAATTCTTAATGCTCAGTGAGTTTCAACAGATGTCGAGAGTTATTTAATATGGGGATTGCATGGTTTTTGGTTGATGAGGGTTGCCTATAAACTCTAAGTGTTTGCTTGGTTGGTGATATATCAGGGTCTCCCCTCCAAAGCTCATTTGGCCAAGAGTGACATTTCTGATGGTCTCTGCCTCTGTTGTCCAAAGGCAGCAACCATGAAGCATATTTTATGGGACTTCCCTTTTGCAAGGTCTTGTTGGGCACATGTGCAATCTCACTTGGCAAACATTCTTCAGGGACATTTACATTGGAGGGCAATTTTGTTGGGAGATTCCAGATCTAAGATTTGGGATTCTATCTCTGGTATTTGGCACTATTTAAGAGTTTCCACATTGTTTGTTCTCTGAAAACTCCATTGTAAATATGTATTTGAAAGTGAGGTCAATTCTTTGGTTTCTTTTTGTTAGTTATGAAGAAATGAGGTACATATGCAATTGCTGGCTAAAGGATCATTGATGATTAAAGATGCCAAATTATTAAACCATGCCTCTTATTCTGACTTTATAACTGTTTTAGTTGCATTAAGAAAAAGGATATCAGATTCCAGATAGGGGTAGTTAAATTTATAAGCTAATGAATATGCAGTTTCCTATACTACCCAATGATTGACAAAGTTTTCCCAGATATAAATGCATCTACAGATTCCAGATAGCAGATAGGGGTAGTTAAATTTAAAAGTTAATGAATGACTACAGACTTATCCAGTATTCTTGTCAAATACCCTTCACTTTCTACATATCAAGAAGCCAGCAATAGCCAATATGACAGTATTGCAGTAACAAAGAGTACAGTTGCTTTATTAGCAGAAGGTTTGAATCAGTTCCCACATGCTATCACAAGAAGTATTATCCATTTTGATCTGAAATATTGAATTACTAAGTAAGACTCTTCGGCAATTCAGCATGTGCCACATCATCATTTCCCCTGTTCTTTCCTAAAATGAGAGGAAACAACTCCGTAGAGTCAAGGAAATTACCGTCACTGGAGAGAGTTTCCGTAACTACAGAAAATTTTACTGCAATGGGGTTGTGACCCATTGCATACATTTCATGCAAATCTTTCATGGCTCCTGTTTGGTTTTCTTGCATAATCCCTGTAATTAAATCAGTGAAATGTAATAACATCGGGATGACAACCCCTCTGCCATTTCTTGGAGCATCGATGTTCTTTACCGTTGGATATGTCACAACATCAGCATCAAAACTTTTTTAACATCTCATCAAGTAGTTTATTGGACTCTTGGAGTGTGCCCTTATTCCATAGTCCATCCATGAGGGTAGTATATGTAATCATATCAGGGGCATGGCCGGTATCTTTCATCTGTTGAAATAACTTTATTGCCTCCTTAAGATTACCTGCATTGCAGAGTCCATTCATCAATGTGCTGTATGTAACAACATTAGGGCTCAGACCCTGCTCTGGCATCTCATAGAAGATCTGTTGAGCTTCCTCTACCCTGCGATGCTTGCAGAGTCCATCGATTAGTGTATTGTAGGTAACAAGGTCAGGCCTGCAACCTTTCTCCAACATCTCTTGAAAGATTTGTTGCGC
Organism: Picea engelmannii; assembly: GCA_009831015.1. Taxonomy (NCBI): domain Eukaryota; kingdom Viridiplantae; phylum Streptophyta; class Pinopsida; order Pinales; family Pinaceae; genus Picea; species Picea engelmannii. Next base: position 50,357 of record ML779219.1, read on the forward strand.
TGCCTCTACACTGCAATGTTTGCATACTCCATGTATTAATGTATTATAGGTAATTACGCCAGGCCTGCAACCTTTCTCCAACATCTCTTGTAGGAGCTCCCTGGCTTTCTCCAGACTACCAGCCTTGCAAAACCCATCTATAAGAGTAGTGTATGTGATTTCATCAGGCTGATGGCCTATTTGCACCATGTCATTAAACAACCCAAGAGCTTGTTGAAGCTTGGCTACTTTGCAAAGGCAGGCAATAACAGCATTGTATGTGATTACATTTGGAGTGTACCCCTTATCCAGCATCTCATGAAACACCTTGGTGACCTGCTGCCATTGCCCTTCCTTACAGAGACCATTAATAAGCACATTGTATGTGACAACTGTTGGACGTATGTTTTTGTTGCGCATTTCACAGAAGAGCTTCTTGGCCTTGTCCAATTTGCCTTCCTTACAGAGACCGTCCATATAGGCATTGTACGTGACAACAGTAGGACATATGTTTTTATTGGGCATGCCATAGAAGATCTCAGTAGCCTCGTCTAACTTGCCTTCTTTGCAAAGACCATCAACAAGAGAATTGTATGTGATGACATTTGGAGTGTGCCCCAAATCCAGCATCCCATGAAGCACCTTGGTGATCTCCTGCCATTGCCCTTCCTTACAGAGACCATCAATTAATGCATTGTATGTGACAACATTAGGGCGTATGTTTCTGTTGGTCATTTCATAGAAAAGCTTCCTGGCCTCGTCCACCATGCCTTCCTTGCAAAGACCATCAATCAGGGCAGTGTATGTAATGACATTGGGGTTACAACCTTTTTCTGACATCTCAGATAGCAGTTTCTTGGCCTCTTGGAGCTTACCTCCTTTGCACAGACCATCAATCAAAGAAGTGTATGTGATGACATCAGGGTCAGGGTTACACACGTTTTTTAACATCTCGTATAATTCCCAGGCCTCTTGGAGTTTACCTTCTTTGCAAAGACCATCAATTAGAGCAGTGTATGTGATGGCATTGGGGTCATACCCTTTTCTTAAAATCTCGTACAGTAATTTCTTGGCCTCCTGGAGCTTGCCTTCTTTGCATAGTCGATCCATGAGGATGCTAAGCGTGATATTGTTAGGCTCGTGGCCCTTTTGCAGCATAACAGCCAACAACCCGAATGCCTCGCTGGTTTTTCCTACCTTGCAGAGACCATTTAAAAGTGTAGTATACATAACAACATCAGGAACCAGTTGCTTGCCCAGCATTTGATTAAAAAGGTTGGAAGCATCGTCTATTCTTCCCTCCCTGCAAAGCGTTTTGATGAGGGTATTGAAGGTTATGACATTTGGAACATACCCATCTGCTTCCATTTCTTCAAACAGTTTGAATGCATAATCCATCCGACCTGTTTGACAATGGCAATTGATGACAATGTTTAAAGCTACCAGATCTGGAACAATATCAGCTTCAATCATAAGTCTATAAACCGACAATGCCGATTCGTGTTGACTCCCTCTGACAAGGCTGCTTAAGAGAAGTTTGCAGGTGAAGAGAGAGAGAATTGATTTAGCCGAAAGAAACAGATGGTTGAAGGTCTCCACTGCCTCTGGAAGCCTGTTGGTTTTACATAATGTTTGAATGCGTTTTTCTGCTGCAGTGACATTAAAAGTATCAAAGTGTGAATTGTGATAGGAGTATGGGAGGTTTTTATGAAGGAAAATGATCTGGGTTGCAGGCTTCTTGTTATTGTTTGAAGACGAAGAGAAGTGGGGTTGAGAAATGCGAGGAATTGAACTGGATACGGAAAGTATCGCCTTCCTCCTCATCGTCGCCGCCATCGCCATGTTTGTTTGGGTTGAGCTGAGCATATAACCGTCACCTGACCAGAAAATCTGTGTCCCTCTGCCTTACCAACGAAGTGACCGACGAGAAATCGCTGAATTTATTTTTACAAATGGATCCTTAACTAAGTCGTTAAAGTAGCCCATTGGGTTAAATCGAGTGGCTGAGAGCTGTGTTGAAGCAGGAGGTCTCGGGGTCATCCCCTGGCTGACTGTCTCTGTGAGGGCTTTACTCAATGTGCCCGCCGGGTGTTTCAGAGTCGAGTCCCCGGGCTCGCTGTCTCTATGATGACCTCACTCCATGTCCCCTCAAAGTAAAGTGTTCCACTTATTAATAATAATATATATGAGATTATTTATTTTTATTTTTATTTTTATTTTAAAATTAATATTTTATTAATGATAATTTTATTGGAGTTTTGAGTATATGAATAATGAATTGGATTTTGGTTATATTTGTTTTAAATGAAAAGTAGTTAATATCTATTATCATGGGAATTAAAGTGTAAATTTTTTAATCATTTAATTATATGTTTTTTTAATCATTTAATTATGTCTATATCATGTATGTATTGATTTTTTTATATTAAATGAAATCAATACATATATAATATAGATATATAATTAAATGATAAAAAAATTATATCTTAAGAAATTTGATCTCTCTAGAGTTTAAGATGGATTTAAGTTAATTTCATTTTTTAAATGTTGTTACATAAGTATATATATGAGGGGCAAGTAAGCAAGTTTGCTAATTTAGAGGGATACCTCTTATACATGTTCCATATAGTTACAAATAGAGCTATATTACTTATGGTTGGCCTTAAGTCCATTGCAGATACATGGAAAGTGATTGAAACTATTAAGATGGACATCTCAACTAGCTTGGGAACCTAGAAAGAACTCACCTCCAAAATTAAAACAATGAATACCCCCTAGGCTCGAGTTGTCAAGAGCAATCACAAGTCAAAACTACCACCTATCGTAGACACAATGATTCAAGCCAAGTTTGAAGAACAAAGACAAACGACTAAATGCCTTTTACATGGGATAAGAGGGGTGAAGAAAAAAGATAACCCACTTAATTCAGCATGGAGTTTTTTTATGGCACATTGAAACAAAATCCAGAGAGAGAGAGAGAGAGAGAGTGCGTGTGTGGTTGACCCATGATGACTCCCTCATTAACAGGTTTAAGAACCTTCAAGACAAGCTCCAAGTTTTAAGATCCAAAAAATTTATTTTTACTCTTCCCAAAAGGATTTACTTGGACAAAGACCTTATTAGAATTTCATACAAGGAAACAAGGGAAATGGTTATTCATTCGAAATGGGAAAGCTTGGATTTGTGATGATCCCTCTCCATGTAGAACTAAGCCGTTTGCCAATCTATTCTTAATGTCAAGTGTCAAATCTTTGAATCGCTCTATGTGTTTCTATATGTAGTTATGAAGGTTCTATATTATATGTTGTGTTTCTATATGCAGTTATGAAGGTTCTCTCTTATATCCTTTGGGTTCCTTTGAAGATGTTGTTAAGGACAATATATTATGTTCTTCATTAAAACTCATGAGATAAAAGACAAGACTCTACCAAACTTTAAAGGTTATTCTTGGTTTGCAATGTCCAAATTGGAGATCCAACATCATAGTAGTAAAACATTTTGTGGCACTGTTAACTTGTTTAGTGATTGATTGAAATCTCTTTTTCATTTTAGAATACTTTGACCCATGCTAGGTTCATGTTAATTTTTCCTAGATCAAAGCCAAAGGAATTTTTTATTGTTGTACAATAATTCCAATCCACATACTTATCTTACACTTGGTTGATATGATAGAATTACCTTATACTAATCTTTATCCTTATATAAATAAGCTTTTGGTAGTGGATGGCGTTATTTCTATGAGTGATTTTAGCATCATCACTAGGAGCTCACAATGTCAGGTTCATGACTCCCTTGATGGACTGGAGATTAGAAATCATCATTATGATTTGGAGTATTCTTCACTTGATTCAATTGTCACATTTTATGGTAAGCCCTTGATCAATTTCGGTAGATCACACAACATGGTAATTTTAAATAGTATCTCTAGCTTCTTGTAGTCTTTCTAGTTTTGTTTATTTTCTTTATATATGTTCTCCAATGGTGTGGACTATCTTATTGCTCATTACTCGTTTATTAATCATGTCCATGATTTTGTGTTTCCCTCTCTCCCTCCCTTGTCTAATCTTGATCTTGCCCCTTTCTCCTTTAAAGGGGAACTCTCTTACACACTTCCATGTGTTTCCCCTCCTAACCATTCACTACCCTTCCCAACATCCCTTTTTATCATATTCATTTTAGCTTAAAGTTTCTCTCAGAAACATACTATTATGTAAACCCTATTGAAAACTTATAACTTCTATAAAGCAATATGGAGAACAATGTTGAAAGCATATCCTCAACTTCCTTGTTCTTCTCTATCTAATTCCTCTCACAGACTCTATCCCTATAATGTTTGATTTGATGATGATTGCAAAAACCTTCATAAACTTGTATATAGATGAGTTTGAGAAGTTGTTTATCAAGAAGTTGGGGCTTAATGAAGATTGTATTATTTATGGTGTTATTGTTTCCATCATGATTTTTGCAGATAAAATTATCATTATGCCTCATACCATTGAAGTTCTCCAACTAAGTTAGATATTCCCATTGACTTTTGTGACTCCCGTGGATGATAAGTTAACCTCAAAAAGACTAATGCTATGGCTTTCAATGTGTAAAAAAGAAGCTCTCTAACATTCATGTTTGTTACGAAGGAAAGACATTGAATATTAGCATGTCTTATATTTATCTATAATATGTGTTGTTCATCATATTAACACTCAATATATAGTAATACATATGGGTCAAAATCTGACATTTGGATCTTCGTTTGAAAAAAAACCATTTTAAAATAAAAAAAACTTATTGATTTTTTTTATTTTTTATTTTTCTTTTATTCTCTATAAATGTTGTTTTTTCAACATTACAATTGTGATGTCTTTTTTTCGATGTTTGGGATGTTGGTTACTTGATGTGTATTGGTCCATGATTAAATTTGACAAAGTCAAATTTCATTATAGTGATCACAAGTGGAATAATTGACAAGATTGGTAAAAAAAATTACATCAGGATAAAAACCGACAAGTATTGTATATTTGAGTTTGGAGGTTTCCATAGTTAGCCATAATTATGGTGAATTTTCTAGAATTTAACTACGTATTTGTTTTGAAACGTCGCAACATTTTGAGTCAACACTCCACCCATCTTCAAGAGAACCAACGTAAGCTTAGTAACATAGAAAAGAGTGAACTAATGGATTTAAAGACTTTAATTGTTAGATAAATAATAATAATAGTCCAAGAAAAGGGGAATACTAAGTCAAAAATATTTAAATTAAATTAAATTTGATGTTAAGAGTTAGGAAAAGAGAAGGGGGTTAATTCACTATGGTAATTAGGGGAAGAAAATTACTCTCAGCAAAGGTTTGGTAAATTGAAAAAAAACTATAACAATTTTAGGGGTTGGAGGAACAAAATATGTTTGATACATATATTATTAGCAATAGAAATGGTATAATATTGTAAAAACTATGAGATAAGACATAGTGATTAATAAGAAAGATGAATATACAAGAAGTGAAAAAGTTACGAGATATAAGATAAGGTGTGGTTGGATTTTTACGAGATATAAGATAAGATGTGGTTGGATTTAATGGGAGAGAACTAAATAATAGATAGTAAAGTGATAATAAACACTCAAGAAATCAATATTAGCTAACAAAATAAATATTTAGAAAGAATAAGAGAATTAAGAGCTAGAGACATTGGCAACATAATCAAAAGGACAAAAATAATTTTGAGATGAAATGAATGAATTAGAATAAATCTGTTGTATTAAATAAGGAAATGGAGGAATAAAAAGGTTTAAAAAGCTAAAATTTTGGTTTGTTCAAAGCATATAAGGTTTTTAGTATTATGGGAATGTTTTGCAATAACCAAATAGCCGATTTAGAAAGGTGATTATGGAATGTGTTTGCAATATGTTTTTTGAGATGGGTTTGACTAGAGTTGCATGTTTGGTTGATGTGGGATTTTCCACAAGAGAAGGGAATTTAGTAAACTCCTTAAGAGAGCACAGGGTCATATTTATATTTAATTCTTTTAAATAACTAATTTAGTGTTTCTTGAGGCTTGAAAAGAGTTTTTTATATACTTTTTGGATAAGAACTTAGAGATACGGTTAGTGATTTCATAAATGCAAGGAAGTGAAATTAAAGCATGGTTAGGGGAAGTGGAGTGGGGATTTTATATTTCGGAGGATATCTGAGTGGAAGGCTTTGTTGATTTGGGAAAGAGAATAGTCATTGACTTGGAGGGATTTAGTGAGGTGAGGATCAAAAAATTGAATGGCTCTAGTTGCAATAGTTTTAAAAAACGTAGAATTTTGGACAAAGTGATGATGGGATTAAGAATGAAGATATCTATCAGTATGAATATTCTTTCTATAAACTTAATGGGAAAGGGAGCCATCTAGTTAAGGAGTAACTAGAACATCGAGGAATGTGATGGAGTTGTCCTATTGTCCTTTTGGATTTCCGTGGTAAATTTAATGTGGAGAGTAGACTATTAAGATGGTCAAAAAGTGAATTAAGGGAAGAATGGCGATGTAGGTAGATGATGAAGGTGTCATCCACAAACCAAAACCAACACTTGGGCTTGAGATGGAAACTGTTTAATGTTATAGCTTCAAAGTTTTCCATGAAAATGTTGGCCCTACAGGGGACAAGGAATATCCCATAGCTATGCCTTAAAGAACTTTCATTTGAATGTAAATAATGTGGATGTAAGGAAAATATCAATGGAGGATGTGGATGGGGTCAGAGGGTGTGTCAAGGTGGGCAAGGGAGAAACATGGGAAAGAGGATGGGGAGTGAAGGGGACATATAATCCTAGGTACAAATAGGGTTAGAATTAATATTTAAATTGGAAATTTGATTGTCTAATTTAAAGAAAGAGTTAGATTTTGAATTAGAATTAATGAATTTATTATTTAATTCCTGGAAGGAATTAGAAAGTAAAAGAGGTTTAGATTTTTTGTCTAAAATTTGATGGTTAGTGTTTGAACTTACTAAGTGATTGGAGGCTTTCTCACATGATAGGGCCCTGTGATGGGCGCTATGGGTTGAGGCAACTCCATAACCATACCCGCATCTTATATCTTGTAACGTTTTCACCTCTTGTATATTCATCTATCTTATTAATCATTATATCTTATCTCATAATTTTTATAATATTACACAAATCATGTTGCAAATAATATACATGTATCTAATATATTTTATTCCTCCACCCTCCTAAAATTGGTATAGCATTTTTATTCATTTACCCAACCATTTGTGAGAGTAATCTTATTCTAATTTTCTTCCCGTAGTGAATTAACTCCCTTCCCTTTTCTGAAATCTAACATTTATTTTATTTTATTTTATTTAAATATTTTTGACCTAGTCTTCCCATTTTCTTGGACTATTATTGTTAAGGGAAATAACTAACCATGAACTAAGAAAAACCCTTAGTGAGTGGGTGAGACTTACTGACAGATAGAGATATACATTAGTAACTTTCTTTCCCGAAGACTTGCATGCATGCTAAGAAATAAATGAGAGAAAGATAGAGAAGGAACTTGGTGTACAAAATTTGTCCTTAGCATTGTGCAAGTTTTGATTGATCATATTTCAACTCCAATGTCTCACCAATAAACCTACACATATTTACAACAGAACATACATTTCTCATTCTTCATTTATAAAATATAAATCGACATGCATAGTGAAACCTTAATTCAGTTGCTCAAGAAACTAAAATCTTACTCAAAACCTCATTAAGTATAATAAATGATCAACAAAATAGAGAGTTTTGTTTTTGGTGGTCGGGGGGGGAGATAGATCTCTATTGATAATGAAAGAAGAGCAACAAATTTGATACATGAATATTGCTATTGTACTTCATTATCTAGAGTTTGGGTCCTCTCCTTAGTCACAAGCCTTCGTCTATCTACTAGCACGATCCTGAAACTTACTTTAGTAACATAACCAACTAAATGATCGATTGAACCTCACACAAGATATGATCACACTATAAAAACTAATGCCTATCTCTCTCTCAACACAAATGTACTTGCGACCAAGAATGTTTCACTAAATGTTTCTCCAGCATAAGGATGTTTTCCTTAGACTTTCCATTCCTTGGCTTTGATTCCTTTATTTATAGTATATTGAGGTGATAAGATCAATGCTACATGGAATGCATGTCATGCATGTGTAAGCCATGCACAATCTCCGTGTGCATCTTTTGGCTTTGCCAACTCTTAGCTTTTAGCTTTCCTCGAGATTTTTCTATTTTCAAATCATTAAAGGGGCGTCTGTAGGTTTTCTATTGGAAACCTACTGCCAACCGTGTATGTTCCTTAGGAAATTAGCTATCAATTGCATCTATCCCTAGGAACAACCATGGACTAGATGTCCTTTTGGAGGAAAAACACTCTATGAGGTATCACATCTTGGCACAAGTGTGTATTTTGGCTCATTGCATCTTTACATGGTATAGGGTGTCAAATATAAGTATAATGAATGCCCCCTAATGTATGAGGCTAGAAGGGAGGATGATGGTCAAAATACATTATGAAAAAGGATGTTGACGAATGAAATAAGGAAGAGTTATGTAGACCAAGGATCCAAAAAGTACCTACAAGAAAAAATTAACCTATCAACTATAAATCATCCCTGAAGCGAGCATACCCATGCTTGGATGTAATAATAAGAATGATCATCAAATTAAGTACATTGTGGATCCATTAAGTATATGAAATGAAAAATCATGGCCACAAAAGAAGATACACAGTGGATCCATGTCAGATATAAGATCATAGCCACGAGCAAATACAAAGTGGATCTACTTCACAGTGAACATCATAAAGACAACTAGCACTGTATGAAGTGAAAATTGGTCTTCAAAGTACTCATAAGAGAGTGGTACAACTTATGCAACTTAGTTGGTTAGCACCAAAAGATGATGACACTATAGCCCAAGGTCTTCAATCCAAACTCCGCGATGATACAAATCTACATCATACGAATAAATCAGTTGATGTTTAGCATGGTAGAAACCATCTGATTACCAATCATTTATGAATATCATTAACAAACATGAGGTGATCCACCGATAATGGAAATGGGACCTAAGGTACAAAGTACAATCTAACAAGTGTGAATAAATGATTTGATGGAAAACACTTATAGAATCAATTAAGCAGGGTTCAATAAGGTAAACCCATTGTCAATCGCGATGAAACCTACCATTGATGTCTACAAGTTTCAAAGGTGCTATCAATGTCTCTAAACCTGCTTCCTAAATAAATATTTGACATCTATAGGAAGAGATTCGTCAGAAGGAGGGCATTAGAGAATCCCTCATCAATCAACACAAAACAAGGGCCAGGAATTTGATTTGAGAATAAACCACTAAGTACATATTGATACAGGGAAGGTCAACATAAATGGTTAACAAATATGTAGAAAGGCTGACTCAAGCTCAAACTTCCCTTGAACATTAGCACAACACAATGAATACTTGGGTAGCAATTGACTCCAAAAGGATCAATGATATAATGTGACAATGTGGGAGGCATTGAATCATTCTCCATAAGGATTTGAAGAGTAACCAATTAGAGGAGTAAAAAATCATAACCATGGAACAACACCTAAGGAAATACTAAATCCCAACTGTAAGAGACTGATGCAAATATGTGTCATGTTCAAGAGCGACAAAGACTAACGATTTATTATTTAACTTAGTCAATCACAAAGATCAAAATTCTTTCCCCCCTTTTATTTTTTTATTCTCTTAATTTTTTTTTTATCCTTTTCATGTTTTACAAAGCACAAAAAAAGAATAAAAGTATGATAAAATATAGTGGAGAAAACAATTGTCTCAAGGGCATGCAACTACATTCCAAAGTTCATGGAACATACCTATGTAGAACAAATGAAAAAAAGGTATTGAACCAGTTGTGTCCACTCATGAATATGTCTTCTGCAAGGATAAAGGTCGCAAAATAGAGGTAATAGATGTGAACGATGAAGGTCAAAAAGTGATTGCAATTAATCATGAGAAAGTGAATAGAATCATAATAGTAGGCACAAAAGATGCAAGAAACAATAAGCAATTGCAACTATAAAGTGATAAAATAATCACGGGAACCCATTAAGACATAGCTAAGAAAAGATGAGAAAGAAGCATGTGGTCTCAAATGTAGTAAAGGTGGGGCTAATAGGGCTCTCGGGCCTAAGAAAATAACTCAACATAGATGTTGAATGGAAAAAATAATGCTAACTAAAATAAGCCATGGAGGCTAGGCACTACCGAACAAGTTACGACTCATAGAAGATAAGATAGAGATTGACTCTAAGGCATAATGTCGACAAAATTTTAAGTTAATAATGCAATATGCAACTGAGAAACCTATCACTATATGTCAGTTTTAATGATTTACCTCAAAGTCCATAAAGATTCGACGCATAAAAAGTGCCAAAAATATGTCTCGTACTCTTGTATAAGTCATCAACAAAAATTAATCCATAGGTTATACACTGATATAAATCTCCATAATCAATTTCAATTAAAAAAATGGAAGTCATAATGGGGTTCGACAACAACAAGCGTTAAAAAAATGGCAGTCTAAGTCCCAAGAAAGTTCAAAAACATGTTTATATTGTGTAAATAGGTTCATTTTAACCTCATATTAAAAAAAATTACCCCCCAAATTTTCGATGTGGATTGCGAGAGATTAAACCAACGGATTTGTGTTTCATATGGGCTAGGTAGGCCCTCAACTCATGCTCTTCCGTTGTATCTGTGTAATTTTTCATTTAGCTAAGATTTTGTTGGGTGTTGAACCTCATCTAGATCGTAATTGTGTGGCCGAAGGTTCAACACCCAACAATTGCATCCAGAAGGCCCTCGATGCAACTATTATGTGGTAAATTCATGATCTACCACCTCGTTTCTTGGGAACAATTGTGGTTGGGCCCTAAAAGAGGAAAAAATGGAAAAAAAATCTCAAAGATGTTGACTAGACAATAATGAAATACTATTTACTTGAATTTTGCAAAGTTAATCACCATGTCACCATGCTAGAGTGGAAGGAACAAGAGCATGAGGTGATCGATGTGGCCCCATTGAAATACCAAGCTGCTCTAAATGCATTGCGATATTTTTGACCCTTAAAATTCTTTAGGATTCAAAACATGTGAAGCCAAATCATGTTGCTTCATATGCTAGTAGGCTTCTAGGATCTAGATGAGAAAATTTTCAAAGTGGGGCATGAGATTGCCCACTTAGATGTCAAGGATATCTATTTCCTAATAGATTTATCCCAACATGGTGAACCAATAATCCTAAAGGAAGGTGGCAGAGGTGGAGATAATGAGATAGTATATGAGTACATTGTTTCTTATTGTAGGCCAAGGTCCAGGAAGAGAAACAATTAGATGCAAATAAAATATGTACAACAACTTCCCCTAAGAACCATTATTTTCATCGTCACTAAGGCAGAAACATTTATTGTACCTCATCTAACTTCATGTGCACATGTGCGCATGTTCATTATGCATTGGAGTGTCTACGACCCAATGTCTATGATTGGTGTACAAGTTTAGTGGTGAACATGAGGGACTAGTTGACTAGATGCAGGACATGGAAAAATAAATAGTTTGGCTATCGATCGATCTTATGTTCCTTTTTCCTTGAGAGGGTACCAATGACGCGCCCCCATGTATCTACTATGTTCACTAGGATGATAGAGCCCAAGAAGCGAAGGTGGACAGAATGCATGGACCACCTTGGAGGTGGTCTACCCATGAGCACATTCGACTAGGATTTCTTCAATTGGTGGGATGAATAGATCATGGTGATCAAAGACTATCCTATGCCAATACAGACTTCTGATATGATCTTGATCTTGTACTATCTCTCAGAGAAAAGTGGGGAGATGTTGGTAAGAAAGAACAATTGTTTTGAGTTTTTTTTGGTTTTATGAATTTTTTGAAAATTACAATTTGTTTTTTGTATGCAATGACACTAGCAATATTTGATCATGACACAAATGTGTTTCTATTCCAGTCGATGGGGTTTCCCCCGAACCATCGAAGATCTAGGGAGGAGAAATATCCCAATGCAGAGGAGGAGGAGGCAGATGTTGTAGAAAACCTTTGTGAGGTGTGAAGGAATCTAGAGGGGCTACCTGTGGGAGTACCCATGATGAGGATTGATGACATGCCCTAGTGGTTACAATGACACGTGGTAGGAGTGCCATGTCTTTTTGTTCAATTGTTGAGGTGGGTATTCAATTCCATATATATATATATATATGGAATTAGCTATGTAGTTAGCTAACAAATTAGCTAATGTGTTTAAATTGCTTGGAACATGAATATAATTAATGAACTCAAACTAGTGTTCAAGAAGTTGCACCCTTAGATACTTCTTGAGAAGCGTATGATTTCTAACATGATCAACATTATTTAGTTGTCACACCACTAACTATGAATCCAACTTTGTGACTAACCTGCATATGCTAAGAGCAATGGTTTTGGAAAGAAGTTTGACGATTTCATTATACTTCACAATGTTATTGGTCATGGGACTGAGGCATGTGCACCCTGAAATCATGAGCTATTCAGTGGGAGAAAAAAACACCCAAGCAATGAAAGAAATGTTCTGGGTACTAAGTATGGTATCATATGCAAAGCCTACATAAATGGTTGTGGATGTCAACATATACAAATCAAACACCAAGCATTATAAACATTTGAACTGGAACCAAAATGTAAATAAAAAGTGCTAAAGTACAAAACTTTAAAAATACAACATGTTACAAATTCATCGTGCGACATTGCTACCTATGCATAACACATTTTTCAAATAGATCCTATTTTGAGGCTCCTGTAAACGATTCCATTTGTAGTCAACTAACTCATAAGCCCCTTTTTGTAATATATGGCTCATGATGTAAGGACCACGCCACAAGCTCAGGTTCAAAATTTTCAGCCCATAACTTTTCATGATCTTGGTCATAAACAAAACCAAGTCACCTTCAGGGATGACTTAAGGATGAAAATTTTGGTCATATTAGGCTTTGACATGATTCTTATGAGCCTCGTTGGCCAGAACAGATTCTTGATAATGTTTGTCAAGACACGCCAAGTCAATAAGACATTCTTCCTTGAAAAAGGTATTGGGAGGGAATTCCATGGCTAGTTTCAATGAAGGGATTTTTCATTTGATCGGAAGCACCACCTCCACTCCATGAATGAGTTGTAAACATTTGAAACCAGTGGCATTTTTTACTAAGGTTCAATATGCCCATAATGCAAATAACAAAAAAAAGGTAGATGCTAGTTGGTCTTGTTCTTACTAACCATCCTCTTTGTCATGGTCTTCAAAACTTTATTGATTCCTTCAACTTGACCATTATACTGAGGATTGTAAGGAGACAAATTCTCTTTCCAAAAAACCAATTTGGTTGCTAATTTGGTCATCATATTATTCTAAAAATGTGACCCATGATTAGTAATAATCGTCATGGCCCTTCGACACTCCAAATCTAGCAACAATGTGGTTGAATACAAAAATTTCCACTATAGTACCATTGTTGGAAGAAGTTGGCATAACGTCATCGCACTTGGTGAAGTAGTCAATAGCCACAATGATGTACTTGTGACCATTAGCCAAAGCAATATTACATGTCATGAAATATATTCCCCACTTTGCAAAGGAGCCAATGATAATAATAGGATGTAAAGGATTAGAATGAGCACAAATATTCCAAGTGAATACTTGTGTAATACCCATGTTACCCCCAGTTTGTAAATATAACTATAATTGGCCAAGAGACTATGGTGGAATAAATATGTGTGAATGTTTTATTTGATGAACCTTTGTATAAATCGGTTAATGTATGAATTTTTTGTTATTAATGGAATTTGAATATGTGTTTCACAACGGCTGAAAGGGGGGAAGTTTGCCAAGATAGACCATGGATGCTATGAGAGAGATGGTGAAGGGAAACTAAGAATGGTTGAGATGACCCTCACCAGACCAGTACCTACCGGGTGTAATTACTCAATAGTCATTTGACCCAAAAATGAATTACCAATCAGACTGGTAGTAGGAAGGTCGTCCTCAAGAGTTAATGAGGAGATGGGGTAGGCTACCCATCTGTAAGGCTACCAAGCCTGACCACAAATTGGGATTCGGACCCACACAACCTTACTGAGTAGGGAGATAAAGGAGGTAATTCGGAAAGAGAGACAAATCTGCGAGATAATAGAGTAGAGAAAGAAACTCTCCCAAGAAGAGAATAAAAAATACTTCGACTCTAGATTTGAGAGAAGAAATCTTGTTTTGGTTGTAAGAAGCCTGGGGTAGGGTTTCTCTACAAGCTGATAAATGAGGCTGACGAGTGACTGAGGAATTTCTCGTGCAAATCTCCTTGCTTGGAGTAGAGAAAATCGATTGCCAAGATCTTTTTGGAGGAGGAGAGTAACCTTCGTCCCTAACTTTCGTGGATTAAAGAGAAAGAATCTCTCTCAGAGCAACATGGTCTAGCTCGAGGGTGGCCAGTGGTAAATCTGTCAGGAGTGACTGTGCCTATGGTTGGGATGAAACAAGAACCCCTCTCAATAGTTGCTTCACATTTTCCAGTTCTGATAATTATTTTCATACTCTGTGTAATATATTGGATATGATGATCAGATGCATGTGTTTATGATTAAGGCTTTCAGTATTTCAACAATTATTAGAAATTCTCTTTGGTTTCTGTAAACTGTTATAGATATATGATCTTGATTTAGCTCAGTTTAACTGTTAAAGAGTCATAGGATGTGAGTTCGGAGGAGGGTCAGGATAGGAGTAACTAAAATTCCTAAGTCATGTCGATCCTTTGAATTCGCCTTAGCTGGAATGTCAAAGTTCATCTCTGTGTGAGAAGGGCGTTTCCCTTCAGACTAATCACCCATTTGACCAAGGGCTCAAGCCTGGGTCCTTAACCCCTTTGCTGCAAAAAGGGATTTGTGCTTATCCCCCAAGAATTCCCAAAGGACCCATGTGACCAAGGCCTAGAAAACCTATGCTAGTCCGAAAGGAGCTAGCTCTTTCGGCTTCGGGACTTGTGACTCCAAAATCCTCTAAAATAGACGAAGGTCGAAGTCGTGAATCGATGAGGGTCATTGATCTAGGGATTCAATATGGATTTCTCTCAACCATTAGATCAAACATAGGAAGGAAAGCATTAAGTGCTTCAGTGAATTTCTACTTCTGGAGAATAGGAGTGGTCTAGCGCCAAAACTCTCAAATGTCGTAGTCACGGAGTTGATCTGGACCATTGAAACTGGAGGGACACGTGTCCACAGATCAATGGTTATTCAGAGAGTCCAGGAATTCAGCGATATAGGGACACACCAGTTTCCCCGGAGCTCTGCAAACCGGAGTAAATCCAGGTCGTAGATTCTAGGTACACGTGGTGATAGATCTGGCATGGTCCAGAAGGAAAGTCGGGAGATACACACCGAACACCTGAATGTCGAACTTCCAAAGTGATGTGGACCATTGATCCTTGGATCCTTCAGGATCCTTCCTAGCCTTTGATATAAGAGACCCACCCTCAATTACCCAACTAATTGAGAACGCGTCGTAGAACGACACATGGCCCCTACTCGTCCCCTATCAAGTGTTATCCATTGAACCAAAACCGTTGGATGAGTGGGTACGTGGCAAGTGATCCCATAGTCTGAAGACTTAGTACTCTAAGGAAGTTTATCCAAGAGTTTTCAAAGTGTGAAAACTCCCGAAGTCGTGAGTGTCGAAGTGAATCTCGACCGTTGGTCGAAGAGGACATGTGGCACCAGATCCAAGATTCCAAAGACTTGGCTCTTCGGGGGATTTGTGTCGAGAGGATTTAGTGAGCTCTAAAGCCTGAAGCTGTGAAGTAACAAGGACCGTGGATATATGGACCCATGTGGATACATCCCAACTGTATGATGGGGGTTGACGTGGCTCACTGACGTCATCTCGAGTGACATGGACTGCAACCAAGGTGCCATGTGTCACCCGGATTTGGCCAATTCACAGACCCTTTATGACTATTAAAGAACAACATGTGTCACCCTCTAATGAGGACACGTGTCACCCTTTGACCCTCATTATGTGTCAACTTCTAGTTCATTCCTTCCTGGCCAATGTGGTTGGTGACATAATCATGACTCCGAGAGTTTGGATAACTTCGATGTTCAACAGATTTAGGGAGAGATACAATATAGGAACGTTTGACGTAAATTGTCGATCCTCGAAGGGCCAAAGCCACATGGAAATAATTTAGAATATTTGAGCATAGGTTGATAAAGGAAGGTCCAATGATGATCATCGATGGACCAACGACGACCGTCAATGGTAGAAACACCGAAACATAGGATGTTCAACGCTAAATGTCGAACATCGATCGTCAAAGGGCTAAGGCCATGTGGCAATATTTTGGGACTTCAGGGATTAGAGAAAAAGAGTGTTCTAGATCGAATTTTGAACCCCTTTTTAACCGTAGGATCTCGGTGGAGGACGTGAACCGTTGATTTCCTTTGATGTTCAGCGATCTAGGAAATTTGACAACACTGTTGGAACTCCCGAAGTCTGGGAATTTTGAAGTGTCGAAACCTTTGCTAAGTAGACTCTTAGCTCTCGGTTTTCAGCATGAGGTCATGAGGAGGACCCCGCTAGCTGGTTTAAGCACATAAGGGGAGATGTAAACTTCGAAGGAGAAGAATAAGATGGTTCTTCTTAGTAAGGGACCGAAAATTAACCAAGGAAACATGAAAATATGATGCCCCATCCCTAGAAAGGGTATTTAGGGGTTGGGTGCATTACAAATTGGTATCAAAGCATGGCAACAACACTGGGCTTGCTTAGGATCTTTCATGAGTCACATAAAAATATTATTAGAGAACTTATGGGGTAACACCCTACCTTACCCCTTCAATAAGAAACTTGTCTGAACCTCTACTAAAGAGAGGAACGACACCTTCTACCGTAGATAGATGTTTTGGAAGTCTACATTGTAGGTTGCTAATGTTTCCAAATAAAGAACTAACTTCACCTTACAAAGATATGTGTTATTCATGAATTGGTAGATTAGTAACTAACATAAAAAAAATTATCAGCACTCAAGCAGTCAATGAACAACATGAAAACTACAACATAAAGGATGGTGACACATCAGAAGTTGGGGGAGAGCTCCCACAATAGAGAGGAAGAATATGATGAAAGGAGGGTGGTGGAAACCCCTCCAAATTTGGTCGAAACTGTAAGAAGCCTCATGGTAGAATTACAGAGTTATAAGGTTGACAATGAAAGGCTAATCAAGGAGCAAGAAAAGTAGACATAAATGAATGTAGTCCTACTGCAAAGTCTATGAGATATACAAAGCCAATTGAAACATGGTCCAACTGCCAATCATGTGGAAAAACATCATACTAAGAAAACTCCAAGTCCACATGAGATACATAAGCATGGTCCTGAAAGTGGCCACACTAAGAGGAGCACCTCAAAGAAGGCCCAACATGGAGCCAAGAGACATTCAATGGAATATTCCTCTAGTGAGGACACTGACAACTCTAAGGAATATTCTAGTGGAAAAACTAGTTCCCATTCTCAGACAAGAGGAAAGAATAGGAAACACTCCAAGAGTCATGACCCTGAAGAATTCAAGAAATCCAAACCACCCACCTTCAATGGAGAGATTAAGAAGGGGGAAGAAGCAGAAGTTTGGATACCCAGCTTGAAGAAGTACTTCAGAGTCCATGACTACTCTGAAAACTTAAAGGCTCGGATAGCCATTTTCATCCTTAATGGGAAAGCTTACATTTGGTGCGAGGACGTTAGGAATGTGAAAGGAGTCCACAAGAAGGACTTGTCATGGAAACAATTTGAGAAATACTTCAAGAAGAAGTATGTGTAAGAAAAGTGCTTTGATGGAAAGACCAAGGAGTTCTGTGAACTCAAGTTGGGACAACTCACCATAGATGAGTATATCAACAAATTTCTCGAGCTACTGAGGTATGTTCCCTGCATAAAGGATAAAAAGGTAAAGATGCAACGATTTATTAGTGGCTTACCTCAATCCTACCAAGAAAAAAATGAGTTTGATGAGCCAAAGACCTTAGAAGATACTATTCGAAAAGCAAGGTATTTCTATGAGCAATTCAAGAGTAAGACAAAACCCCATGAAGACTGGAAGAAGAAAAACAATTTGGGATTCAAGAAGAAGGGGTTTAAACCCCGCAATTTAAGAACCCTGATAAGAGCTCTAGGATGAGCCTTCTTTCCAGAAGTGTGTATCAACAAAATTTTCTATCCCAGAGTGGAAATAAACCATTAAGAGAAACTCCAAGTAAGACTGATAACACGAAGAGAGAACCCTTGAAATGTTGGGGTTTTGGAGAGGAACATCTATTGTGGGACTGTTCGCACATGAAATAGAAAAATGGCAGGGTCTACAACATCCAAGAGGCTACCACAGTCAATGATGTGACTAGGAGCCTGCCACAAATTTATGCAGCCTTGGATAATAGACAAGTTGACCACCAAGCTTCAATGGTGGAGATGGAAGGTACAATTTCCAACCATCTTGTTTCCATTTTAATTGACCCTGGTTCTAATTTGAGTTATGTTGCCCCTCAAAATGTTGAGAAATGTAAATTGCAACAAGTTAAAGATGTTAAATCATGGCTGGTACAACTCACCACTGGAACCAAAAGAAATGTAACAAAGGTCATACTAGCATGCCAATTTGTTATGAGTGGGTTTCCCACCCAAGCGAACCTAAATATACTTCATCTAGGATCTTATGACCTATTGATTGGCATGGACTGGTTGGCTTCCCACAAAACTAAGTTGGACTGCTACAGTAAAACATTAGAGTGTGAAAATGAAGAAGGAAGAAGGGTAACCCTACAAGGGATTCAAAATCATGTCTCAGTGAGACAAATATCATCCCTCCAAGTGAAGAAGTATTGCAAAAAGGGATGTCCCTTGTATGCAATACAAGTACTAAACTCTATTGAGAATAAAAAACCCATCCTAGAGGACCATGCCATATTAAGAGAATATAAAGATGTATTCCCAGAAGAGGTGTCAGGCCTACCTCCAAGAAGGGATATTGACTTTTCAATAGAACTTGTACCAAGAACAGTGCCAATGTCTAGAACACCCTATAGAATGAGTACACCTAAGCTAGTTGAGCTCAAACTACAGCTAAAGGAGATGTGGGACAAAGGCTACATTCGGCCTAGTGTGTCCCCATGGGGAGCACGAGCCTTGTTTGTGAAAAAGAAAGATGGCACACTCAGATTGTGCATAGATTATAGACAACTCAATAAGATGACCATCAAGAATAAGTATCCCTTGCCAAGGATCGATGACTTGTTTGACCAATTAAGGGGTGCTACCATATTCTCCAAGATTGACTTGAGGTCTGGATACCATGAGGTATGAATTAAATATGAAGACATCCACAAGACAACCTTTAAGACAAGATATGGTCACTGTGAATTTGTGGTGGTGCCATTTGGGCTTACCAATGCACCAACCACTTTTATGTGCTTAATGAATAACACATTCATAAAGTTCTTGGATAGGTTTGTGTTGGTTTTCATTGATGATGTCATAATTTATTCCAAGAATAGGGAAGAGCACGAAGAACATCTCAAGCTAGTACTCCAAGTGCTAAGAGAACATCGGCTCTATGCTAAGCTTAGTAAGTGTGACTCTTTCCAAAAACAAGTCCATTACTTAGGCCATGTTATTTCTGAGGAAGGAGTCACAGTTGATCCTAACAAGATTAAATCCATCATGGATTGGCCTACCCCAAAGGATGTATCTGATATCAGATCCTTTATGGATCTGGCAGGATATTGGAGATTCATAAAAGGATTCTCCAATATTGGTTTCCCAATCACCTCCCTTCAGAAAAAGGGGGTTAAATTAATTTGGACATCAAAATGTGAAGAAATATTTCAAGAGTGGAAATAAATTCTAACTAATGCGCCTATACTAAAGATTGCAGATCCAAACAAAGACTTCCTTGTGTGTACAGATGCCTGCAAGGAAGGGCTCGGAGGAGTCCTTATCCAAGAAGGACATGTGATTTTCTACGAGTCCAGAAAACTGAATGAGCATGAAATCAATTATGTGACCCACGATATGGAATTGGTTTCCATAGTGCATGCTTTAAAAATGTGGAGGCATTACCTCTTAGGTAGAATATTTGTACTTATGACAGACCATAGTGGATTGAGGTATTTGTTTGACCAACCAAAACTCAATGTGAGACAAGCTAGGTGGACGAATCTCCTTAGTGAGTTTGATTTTGAAATCAAACATATCAAAGGAAAGGAGAATAGGGTGGTTGATGCCCTTAGTATAAGTATGAAAGTAGAACACTTAGCAGTTGTAAGCACTAGTGAATCAGACATCAAAGAGAGGGTCAAAACTACACAAGAAACATATGCATTTTTCAAGACGGTGACATCATACCTAAAGAAATAGCCCACAGGGATGAAGTATGAAGGTTATCAGATGATTAATGATGACCTTCTGACTTACAAGGGAATATTATATATTCCAAATTGTGATGACTTGAAGAGGTTCATAATGGATGAACTACACAAAATACCATATATTGGTATCCTGGTTATCAAAAAATGATCACGACCACTAGAAAACTATTCTATTGGCCCAAACTGAAAAAGGACATAGTTGATCACTTAGCTAAGTGTCTAGAATGTCATCAAGTCAAGAAATAACATCAACACCCAATAGGGTTGTTGCAACCCCTACCAATTCCCGAATGGAAATGGGAAACCATCTCCATGGATTTCATCATAGGATTACCAAGATCAACCAAACATAACGATGTCATCATGGTAGTTGTGGACAAACTGAGCAAGTTTGTTCACTTAATACTGGTCAAGTCAACTTGCAAGGCAATAAATATTGTCAGCATCTTCATGAAAGAGATATTCAAACTACATGGCATGCCTAAGGAAAATAAATCCAACAGAGATACAAAGTTTACTTCAAACTTTTGGAAATCTCTGTTTGTTGGTTTTGAAACAAAATTGCTCCTTAGTATAGCCTATCATTCTCAAACTTATGGGAAGACAAAGAGGGTAAACCAAGTGTTAGAAGACATGTTGAGGATGCATGTAATTCATCAACCCAAGAAGTGGGAGAACTACCTACCACTGGTATAATTTTCTTACAACAATGGCTATCAAGAATCATTAAAAATGAGCCCTTTTGAAGCCCTCTATGGAAGGCAATGCAACATTCCAATCAGCGGGAACAACCCAGTAGAAAAAGTTACAATTGGGCCAGATATGCTAAAGTACATGGAACAACAAGTGATTCAGATGAGGCAAAATCTAAAGATAGCCTAAGATAGACAAAAGAGCTATGCAGACATGAAAAGGACTTCTAGAGAGTTCAAAACAGGGGATCTTTTGTTTCTCCAAGTTATACCTAGGAGAAGCTCCTTGAGGATGGGATCTTGTGCCAATATGGCACCTCAGTAATGTGGATCCTCGGTAGTGGGGACCAAGATGACCCTCACCAGACCAATACCTAGTGGGTGTAATTTCTCAACAGTTCGTTGACCAAGAAATGAATTACCAGTCAGGCCGGTAGTTGGAAGGCCATCCTCAAGAGTTAATGAGGAGATGGGGCAAGGTACCCATCTATAGGGATTCTAGGCCTGACCATGAATTAGTATTCGGACCCATGCAACCTTACTGAGGAAGGCAATAAAGGAGGTAATTCGGGAAGAGAGATAGATCTGTGAGATAGCAGAGTAGAGAAAGACACTCTCTCGAGAAGAGAAGAGAACATACTTCGACTCTGGAGTTGAGAGAAGAAATCTTGTTTTGGATATAAGAAGCCTAGGGCAACATTTTGCTACAAGCTGATAAAAAAGGATAACGAGTGATTGAGGAAGTGATCATGCAGATCTCATTGCTTGGAATAAAGAAAACCAATTTCCAAGATCATGTGGGAGGAGGAGAGTAACCTTCGTCCCTGACTGTCGTGGAGCAAAGAGAAAGAATCTCTCTTAGAGAATCATGGTATAACTTAGGGGTGGCCAGTGTTAAATCTGTCAAGAGTGACTGTGCCTATGGTTAGGAGGAAACATGCACCCCTCTCAATAGTTTCTTTACATTTTCCAATTCTGATAAGTATTTTCATACTCTTTGTAATATATTGGATATGATGATGAGATGTTTGTGTTTATGATTAAGTATTTCAGTATTTGAACAGTTATTAGAAATGCTCTTTGGTTTCTATAAAATATTATAGCTATATGATCTTCATTTAGCTCAGTTTAGTTGTTAGAGATTCATGGGATGTGAGTCTGCATGAGGGTCAGGATAGAAGTAACTAAAATTCCTAAGTCATGTTGATCCTTTGAATTCTCCTTAGCGGGAATGTCAAAGTTCATCTATGTGTGAGAAGGGTGTTTCCCTTTAGACTAATCACCCATCTGACCGAGGGCTCAGGCATGGATCCTTAACCCCTTTGATGCAAAAAGTAATTTGCGCTTAGCCCCCAAGAATTCCCAAAGGACCCATGTGACCAGGGCCTAGGAACCCTTCACTAGTTCAAAAGGAGCTATCTCTTTCAGCTTCAATACTTGTGACTCCACAATCCTAGAAAATAACTGAAGGTCGAAGTCATGAATCGACGAGGGTTTTCAATCTGGGTATTTATTATGGATCGCTCTTAGTCATTAGATCATACATAGGAAGGGAAGCGTTAAGCGCTTCGATGAATTTCTACTTCAGGAGAATAGGAGTGGTCTAGCGCCAAAACTCCTGAATCAATGGTTATCTGGAGAGTCTAGGTATTCAGTTGTATAGGGATGTATAAGTTTCCTCGGAGATTTGTAAGCTAGAGTAAATCATGGTCATAGATGCTAGGTACACGTGATGATAGAGTCGACGTGGTCCGAAAGGAAAGTAGGGAGATACACGTTGAACACCCAAATGTTGAACTGTCGAAATGACGTGGACCTTCGACCCTTAGATCCTTCAGGATCCTTCCCATCCATTGATATAAAGGACCCACCCTCGACTACCCAACTAACCGGGAATGCATCGTGGAGCGACACATGGCCCCTACTCATCCCCTGACAAGTGTTTTCCATTGAACCAGAGTTGTTGGATGAGTGGGTACGTGGTAAGAGATCCCATAGTTCAGAGACTTAGTACTCCGAGGAAGTTTATCCAAGAGTTTTCAAAGTGTGAAAACTCTCAAAGTCATGAGTGTCGAAGTGAATCTCGACCGTTGGTCGAAGAGGACATGTGGCACCAGATCCGAGAGTCCGGAGACTTAGCCCTTCAGGGGATTTGCGGTAAGAGGATTTAGTGAGCTTCAAATCCCTGGACGTGGACCGTTGATGGTTATCAGCAGAGGACGTGGCCCATTGATTTCCTTTGTTGTTCGACGATCTGGGAAATTTGACAACACCATTGGAACTCCCAAATTCTGGGAGTTTTGAAGCGTCGAAACCTTTGTGAAGTAGACTCTTAGCTCTCGGTTTCAGCCCGAGGTCACGAGGAGGACCCCGCTAGGCTAGTTGGTTTAAGCATGTAAGGGGAGATGTAAACTTTGGAGGAGTAGAATAAGATGGTTCTTCTTAGTAAGGGACCGAAAATGAACCAAGGAAACACGAAAATTTGATGCCCCATCCCTAGAAAGGGTATTTAGGGGTTGGGTGTGTTACAACTTGACAAGGATGACACTTTTGGACTGCCTGAATGCAATATTTGAAAATGGACAGCCATAAGTATCATGTATGAAAAATTTTCTGAGGTGTAACCATTCCAAAAAGATGACTGCCACATGCTCCAGCATGGATATCATTCAAGACCCTCTCTACTTCAACATGGAGTAGGCATCAATTCAAAATTAAGTCTACAAATTTACAATAAAAAAGTATCGATGATGTTGAAATAACTTTTTTCTTGGTGGAGAATACACCAACATTCGTCACAAAATAAGTGAGGGTTAAACCATTGGATCTGAAGATACACTAGGACATCTCCATACCAGGGACTGGAAGAGTCAATGAGTACTAAAAATTCATTCAGAAAGGACTTGTTGACCATATATTTATCAATGTTGCGGGGAAGATCAGAGATCAACTCAAAAAAATCCAAATACTTCTTGGATTTTGAGATAGAAAACCCTAAATCTAACTCTTGCAACATGACTATCCACTTGGAATATTCCCCCCCCCCAATGATTTGTCTAGTCAATATGTGTTGCATTGGGTTGGATTTAGCTAGAAAAATAGTTTTTCAAATAAGGATATAGTGTCTAAGATGATAGATAGCATGAACTATTGCCAAAGCCAACTTTTCAACATGGGAATAACACAATTTGGGGTCAACAAGACCGTTAATAAGGTAATAAACCACATGTTCGTGTTGTGAAATATCATCCTATATCAACACCATACCAATCGTGAATTTGGATGTGGCAAGATATAGCAAAAGGTCCTTATTGTAGTCTGGAGGACTCAGTAATGGGGCTAACACTAAGGATTTCTTCAAAGCATCAAACGAGCATTGATCTTGGTCATCCCATATGAAAGGTACACCCTTTTTCAAAAGGCGCATGATACCTTTGGAAATCTTCACATAATGAATGATGAATCGTCCTAGAAAGTTTGTCTTTCCCTACAAAATTTGAAATTATCGAATGATATGTGGAATAGGTAATTGAACTATTGCCTCAACCTTAAAAGGATCAACCATGATCTTGTACTTGGATATGATGAAACCAAGTAACCTCTAAAATATCAAATAAAAGATACACTTATATAGATTCAAATGAATTTTATAATACTGACATCGAGTGGATATAGCATGAAGGTTAGTTGGATGGTCAACCCAACTCTTGGACCAAGTGACTAAGTCATCCAAATATTCTTCAATAATGTGTTTGATGTCTAGAAAAGAACATGACATGGCCTACTAGAAAGTGGCTCCAACATTTTTAAGACAAAACGACATTTTGTGATAGGGAAATGTACCCCAAGGACAAATAAAAACAATTTTTGTGTTGGTCTTCCCATTTTATTTGTATCTTATTATAGTCAAAGAAACCATCCATGAAAGAGAAAATTTCATCGTCGATGCATTCATCAATAATCTTATCAGTGAATGAGGTAGGATAATTATCCTTTGGACAATATTTATTAAGATCCCTGAAATAAATGCATATGTGTATGCTACCTTGTTCCTTATCAACATGAATTGGGTTGGAAACCCATTTTGTTAAGGAAAACAAGTAAATGAAACCAGTGTGAAGCAATTTTTCAACTTTTTCCTTGATAGCAACTACTTTCTTAGGATTAATTGACGGTATCTTCTACCGAACAAACTTAACATCGTCATAAGTTTTTATTTAATGCTAAACAATATGGGGATCAATGCCTAACATTTCCTTGTATGACCAAGAGAAAAATGTCATGAAAATCTTTGAAAAATGCAGTATAAATTTTGATTTTGTTAGGAGAATAATATACACTAATAAGTATGTTTTCGACTATATTAGGTTTCAGAGAGATGTCGATGGGTATTTTCTTTTAAATGTTCTCCAAATTTTCCTCCACATGAACATCGTGTGTTAGGATGGGGCATTGATGCCATTCAATATCTCCAAGTGAAACGAGGCTTTGAGTGCCAACCTCTATTTTTTCTAGTTTAGGAAGAAAAATTATTCATGATTCATGTCTTCACATGGTCATTTGGACTCATTCATAGCTTCTAAGATAGACTCATCAAAAGGTATCATAACATCCAAGAAGTTAAGAGACTAGGAGGGTTGAATTCCCATATGAGCAAAGTAAATTGATCATACTCCACACTAGGATGAATATTTTGATCAGGATCTATGGAGGTCATGGGATGGGGCACCACCTAGGGCCCTAGTCGATGATGAAAGAGTTAAAGTAAACCAAGTGCAAAGGAACAGGGTCGACGACCAAAAGTGAAACCAAGGACAAGTCTTGTGAAATTTTAGTGCTAGATGATATCATACAGGTAGGGGACGAGTCTACAAAATAGAATGGTGAAGGGAGGGTAAAAGTATCCATAAGAGATGAATATTTGAAAATTCCAGCACCAATACTGTCAAATTTGGCCTTGGAATCACCGATGAATGGAATGTTTTTTTTAGTGTTAACTCTGAAGTCAGGCGTGTAGTAAGATACTTGGTCAATAATAACCACTTTACCTTGGTGAGGAAAGTGAATCACTTATAATACCAAATACACAACTTTCGTCATCGTGTAAGACCATCTGCACCCTAATAGAATATTGTAATCCTGGAGAATTTTAATGACTTAAAATTCAATAAAAATATTCTTACCACCTAACTTGATAGGAAAAGAAATGATGATTCCATGAGATTTAAATGCATGACCATAAAATGATTTCAACATAGTGGTCAACCAGATGAGCTCTAGAGAACCTAAAGCTCTCCAATAGGATAAATACATGACACAAGAAGAGGCTCCTTCATCGATGAAAAATCAAAAGATGTCCATTCCATGTGATGACATTTGGAGTTGAAACACAATCTAGTGGGCAAGCCTAGGCCCAACCTGGTCAAGGTCAAAATTAATCAAATGAGTATATGAGGGATCAATGCCACCAATACTGGTCAACAGTATTTTGTGATGCACTAGGAAACTCTAAAGGACTTATAATGTAGACATGTTGCATAGTACTTGAGCTGAATATCCAACAATATTGTAATTATGAGCAACTCAGGCATTATATTTGTGTGCAAACCTTGATAAGACACCTTTTGGGGGCTGAGGCGCTATGTCATTGGATGGATTCTGTACGTGTAGAGAGCCACCTAGATGAAATGAAAAATGATCCTTTGCAGTAGGTCCACTCTAAAAAATTCCATAATTATGAGCTCAAGTGTGTATGTGAACATCTTGCTCGCACATCTAAACATTTCAATTCAACATATTTCTCGTTATCAGGGATTTCCCTATTTTACCCCTTGCAGAGGCACGGGGTTAGTAAAAACTATTTGTTTCTATTGTGGAGGAAAGGGATTCATTAAGACGATGGGTTGTTATTGGGCTCCCTATTGGGCCATATACCTATGAATCTCATCCATTTGAGGACACCGGTGGGTAAGATGATCTCCATTAAAAATCTTGCAAGGAAATTTGAGTTTCTTCTTCTCTTTAGTGTCCCCCATGACAATTTTAGGATTGGGAATAGTTTCTTGCCTAGGATTATAATTTTTCTTTTTGTTATTCTTTTTTTTATCACCAGATTATTATTTATTTCTTTGATTTGTGGATTGAACTGAATGGACATCGAAGTTCTGGGTAGGGACTGAGGCATTTTTTCAAAGTTGGCACAATTGCAGGTGGATTGTGACATAGGGACATCTATCAGATTTGGTCTAATCATTGACCAATAGAAGCATAAGTAATGTTGCAACCAATCACGCCATTAGTGTGTGATCTCGGAATAGGTTTTAGTGGATCTATTGATGGTCAAGGGGCATGAGGTATCAACTTATACAAAGTGTTCATATACGAATAAATCAAGTCTAGATGTTGAGCATGCAAAATAACTTTCTCTTTAGTGAGTGATTTTGACATCGCGACATATTTGGCCATATTGGGCAATAAGGCCTTCATAAACTAGTGTGCCAAAAATTGATATGGAATTTTGGCTCTGATGAGCCTACACCTCTACCACCATTCATGAATGTAATAAGAAATATTCATGGAGGTAATCTGATGCAGTGATGTCAAGACTTTATTTTTGGTTTCATAACATATAGTTAGTTGGAAATGCATGAAAAAGGCCATAGCCAACAATGAAAAATAATGGAAAGAACACAGGGAAACTCAATGTACCATTTGGTTGTGTTTCCTATCAGGGTGCATTGGAAAATATGCAATCAAATTTTATCTTACACCAAGGAGAATTGTATAAACACCATAATTGAAAATCCATTACATGTGTAAAAGGGTCTCTTCTCAACCTCCCGTCAAACTTGACAATATTTGAAGGTATTTTGGTAAGAATAACCAATCATATTGGGTGATGGTGTATGGGGTTGTTTTTCAAGCACGATAAGTCGGGTGTTGATGAAAAGGAATGGAAGTCCTTATACCAACATTTTTTAATCTCACAAGGCTAAGTTGAGATAGGCAGGATTATCACCCTATGTTTATAGCCTATTCAAAAAGGTCAACAAGTCCTCAAGCAATAAGTACTTGGGTTTGATGTTATTTTTAAAGTTATATGCTTCAATAAAATAAAATAGAAAAAGTATTTGAATATGATTATAAACAAATTAAAATATACAATTTAAAGAAAACAAATCTGAAATATCATTATACAATAGATCCAAAAGTGAGACCAAAATCATGAGATGAATTTATTGATTTCCGTTCAAATTACAGCCAAAATATTTATTTCCGAACCCCTGATAGGGTAAGGACCAAAGTTAGACTTAGAAGTGTATGGTGGAATTTTATATCACACAAAGACAACTGATGTCTTCAAACAAAATACCAAGACCAGAAAAATACTAGATCAACCAAGCCACAAATGCATCATTGTCTTAACACTCCAAAATAATTCTAATCAGCATTGAAAACTAATTGAGAAATAAAATTAAAATTAACAGACTATCGAGACAAATAAATGATCCGAAATTTTGGTGAGAATCTTCTTACATCCAAATTTTCAAAATAAGATATTTTACTGACAAAATTTGCATGTGAATAAGGGAAATTTGATTAATTAACCATGCTTCATTAAGTAGATAATCACATAAAAATGTCAAATTGTTGTGTATGTTTATAAATAAAAACTCTACTTAACCAAGTGAGGATGCATCAAAATCACACATACAACATTGACACAAATATGAGAATGGAGTTCACCAGACCCCCTTGCTATGTCTCTAGATTCATGACTCCCATGAATCTTCTTTATTGATTCTTCTTCAA
This sequence comes from Picea engelmannii, assembly GCA_009831015.1. Classification (NCBI taxonomy): domain Eukaryota; kingdom Viridiplantae; phylum Streptophyta; class Pinopsida; order Pinales; family Pinaceae; genus Picea; species Picea engelmannii. The sequence goes on from ML779219.1 coordinate 79,358, forward strand.
AAGGGCTACATAAACAAGCCTACAACATGTTTCTCCTTTACAAAGACATCCTCTGAATCAATAAGATCTCAATAATATTTCCACAAGATCTTTTCTTTCTCTCCCTCTCTTCTTGACCCCCATGAAGGGTTTATATAACATCTCCATCTCAACCACATCAATATTTTCATGGAGACAATATCTCTCAAGATCCCCTAAATTAGGATCTTAGCATATCTCAAGGGATTGGTTTGAGAATATCTCTCAACCATCCATGAAGATCTCAACTCTCCTTAGGACTCTCCTTGATACTAGGGATTGAAAGCCAACATGGCTTTGCACCAAAATAATCCCTTTTAAATGATGAAAAATAAATAATTATGAGAACCCTATCTCATGTATTAAACATTTAAATGCCATTTTTCCCCTAAATATCAACAAGACATATCTCTAGCATGTGAAGTCCAATTGACTTCATTCAAAATGCATCGGAAAGCTCAGTGTGAGCTCTTTGTTGATTGGATAATGTTGGCAGTATTTGAAGCTGACTGAAAATGTGTCGACTGTGAAAATCCTCCTGGATCACACCTCACCACATAGAAAAAAATTTGGACCTTCAAAAGTATCAACTTTGACCTGCAATCCATCATCAACTGCATGCAAATGTCTTCATTCCCTGTACTTCAAAATCATAATGTAACTCAAACACTTGTAATTATTGCCAAGAAAATGTTCTGAAAGGCACATTCCCTGTCTCCTTCACCTCTTGTTCTTCAGAGATGAAATGTCGAAGCCCACATCTGCATAAATTTGCAACCTGTAGTTGATGACATGTACTTTAATATTTGGAGTATCCTTACTTGCCAAGAGTTTATAACTACACTCTTGGTCAAGTTTACATTGAATCGCCAAAATGGCGTAGGCAAATCGCCTCAACCCATTGTTTACATCATGATTACAAAGAATCCAATGAAGGCTTAAGGCGCAACAATAACACCTCTCACTCTCCTCACTCAAGAGTGGCTAAGAAGCCATTACAATGCTTCATAATCATTGGTTTTACAAAGCACTTTGATATACCAAAAGGTGCACAAATTAGGCAAAACCCTATGGTCCTATCTACCCATTACAAAATGTGCAGTAATATATGCACTAGTGGTGCAAACCCCCATTACAAAATATGTGCACTTCAAATTCCCAACTCCCAAACCATGTATCAATGGCTTGTTCTATAAACAAAATGGTCAATTGCCAAAAACTTAAAGGGTTAGTGCACTTATAGTGACCATACATGCCTTCACCATTTTAGTGGATGTTTTCAGCTGATCAAAGGACTTTATCAAACTCACCACGACGATTTTGGTGATAGAAATACCCCCATGCTGATGAAGGCCTTCAATAGGTTCAAAGATGAAAAGTGGCCCTGCCATGATTAAAACTCTTGTAGGTGCAATGATTGTCATTCTGGTGTCCAAAATGATATATGCAGTCTACATGCATGTGTACAGAGTTGTTAAATATCCCAACAATATATTCGATCCATGGCTCACGATATTAGACATATCGGCCTCCTTCTTCTCTATAGTGGCCTATGAAAAAACTATATGTTTTCTCTGTCTGCATGTTATCACTGTCCTCCAACTTCGCTTTTTCGTCAGACTGATCTCGCAAAGGGAGAATACATACAGTACCTTAAGAACTATACACTTATCAGGATACTCATCTTCAGTGGAAATCAATTCCAACAACAATGCCCAAACACTTGTGATTCCATGGAGGAATCTACTACTAAAATTTTAGTTCAAAGCCTAATGTCATAACCGCGGCTTGGAACGATTCCGATGAACTCCATCGAGACCAGTACCTCGAAATCTGCAAATTATCTCTCTTTGAAGATTGACTGCAAGTCTTTTGGGCTATATAAGAACTCAAACTCGTATACGTGATATCTTCCATCGATAAAAGAAGAGGACATCCACAATATTTGGCTTCAGTTTCCAAGGGTTCCACGAGCCTTTAGAGCATCATAGAGATGATGGCGAATACTAATAATGTGATCTTCCATGTTTTTCAATTCAACAGTCCAATTGTAATAAAGATTCTTGTCACTGAGAATCGTTTCCATAATCAAAGAACCGTGAATAGGGGGGCTTGAGTATGTTGGCCGAATAACCAATTTCAACTGAATTTCAACTCAAGTTGCCATTGTTGCACTCCTGCAAACAATACTAAGAGAACCCACACGCTCCCCATTCAACCCCATATTCTTTTCATAAGTCTAAGTAATAATTCATTCACCACCATCTCCTATAAACATATGAACAGAGTATGCATCTGCATCAAGGCTTCCACTGGTAAATCCCTAATAAGCACTGTAAAAAAAAATGGCAACAGACCTTTTAATCTAATTAATTGTTGAATTCCTTTCCATTGATCTTTTGCAGGATCTACACCAGTAGGATTATGTGCACATGCATGAAGAAGCACTATAGCTCCAGGAGGAGATGCACGTAAATCTTCAAGCATACCTTCGTAATCAAGCCCGCATGTTCTGGGATCATAATAGTGATATGTCAATCCTCCAAGATTAAATATCTTGGGATAGTTACCCCATGTGGGTACTGGAATATAAATTATGCGTTAGCTATAATGCTTTGACAGAAACTCAGCTCCAACCCTGAGTGAACCTATTCTAGATAAGCATTGTGCAGTGGAAACCCTTTACTCCCTAATAGAAGGACTTCCATCACCAAGAATCAACATTGCACTTAGTTTGTTAAACTCTGCAAGACCAGCTATGGGAAAATACTCCTTATATTGAGACCTGTCTTGAATTAAGAGCTCCTCTACTTGCCTGATAACATCCAACACGAGAGGTTTTCTTGAAAATATTCATTGGCTTCAGTTTGAGTGCCACGAATTTAAAAATCGTGACCTCCATGATCGGGGCAACAAAATTTCCAAATTTTTGAACCCATAGCCCTCATGCATAGACTTTATCCTTTCCACAGATTTTCTGCCCCTCGAAATCTGTTTTCTGTTGATGGCAAGTCAACATCCATGAAAATTCTCCTTTTGTAATTAGCACGCTCAACATGGTGCCTGTGGAGTCGGATGCATGATTAAACTGCAAATAACTTTGGATTTTTCATGACATGCATTCTCAAAATATCGACTACCAGGCCTGCAAATTCGTTGCCTATGCTAGACCAGTTATCATGCGACTCAGCCCCAAGGAAGACCTAAAGCTGAAAATATCACTTAGCTCTGACCTATCAATTAAGACCGCTTGTTGGACAGGGCCTCCTTCTGCCAAGAAAGCATCTTGTAAGGGTGAATGGAAGTTGTTGCATTCACCTCCCAAATAGATGTAGGAAAATTTTTGGACAAACTGTTATGAGCCAAATCAAGTTCTCGGAGTTCAATACATTTGAAAATGTCATCAGGAATAACACCACTAAGAAAATTGTTTGCAAGAACCAAATTACTCAGATTGGCAAGTCTCCCAAGTTCCTTTGGAATAGGACTAGAGAGATCATTGGAACCCAAATCAAGGTTCTTCAACAAAGAGAGATCACCCAACTGTCTGAGAATGGAACCATTGAAGTTGTTTTTGTCCAGCTTCAGTCGTGTCAGATTTGTCAGACCTCCAACTATGTCAGGAATTGGACATTGCAACTTATTTGTAGAAACATCGAGAAGAGTAAGATTTTCCAAATTAGATAAACTACTAGGTATCTGTCCGATCAAATTATTCGATGAAAAATTCAGAGTTGTCAAGATGGATAGTTGCCCAAGCATTTAAGGAATGGGTCCTGTGATATTGTTCTGTGACAGCATTAGCACGCTTAGATTGGACAAATTACCAAGTGAACAAGGTAGACCACCATTAACATATGTTGAGCTGAGATCCAGAACCCTTAATGCACTGAGTTGGCCAATCCATACCGGTATGGAGCCAGGCAAGAGAAATTGAGACGCATTGAATCTCTCAAGAAATGTAAGATTTTGAAAACCATCGATGACAAATTGTGGATTCTATGACCCACTACTGTCCTCTTGAATCCAGACAAATTTATAGATATAGCACTCCCTTCCCTGCATTCAATCCCTATCCATATTGTGTAGGGATTGACCTTCTTAGGCCACTCGGGCTCGGCAGGAATGTCACAGCCACACATAGAGGTCCATTCATATCATATTGGTGAGACAATCACGATCTATTGATCCTTCCTCTAGTCTCCCTTTGAACTGGTTGACTACCTGCCACAACATGAATTTGAGGCCATATTTTACTTCCTTTTGTTCCAAACAAACAAAATTTTTCCATATGGACTCATGTGATTCAAGCGCCTTTGGAATCGTCTCGAAGAGCTCTTCGATCTAGCATAGGTAGTTCCAAAATTTGAGACATAAATTTTTTTACCATTTTCTTCATTAAGGAGGATATATGTCCCCATGTAAATTGGAAACTTGGAAAACATCAGAATTATAGTTTGCAAAAATATCATCAACTGCTTACCCAACTGACACCAAGCACTTTCTTCCTATAATCGTGCTTTTATAATGGTTGAAGTAGCCTCCTTATTCATGGGCTCTTTCACAATCTGCCTATTGCTTGGTTTGTGGCAAATTTCGGGATGTAACTTCCAACACTTCTTCTCCCAATGGCCATTGATTTTACAGTAACTGCAAAAATTCCTTCGCTTTCCATTCAACTATGCATTCTTGACAGAAGGACTTAGAAGGTGTGGTTTTTTCTTTGTCTCACTTCCCGTGGACACATCTGTCTTCTTAACCCAAACTTTCTTCATGCGATCCTTGGCTACATCATGGTTAAAAGACCTATGACCATAATCAATTTTCGTATATGTGAGAAAAGAATTGAAATGTCCTTTATACTTTCATGAGTGGCTCTTGCTCTGATGAGGACAAGCTGGCTTGATTCCTTTCATGGAATTTGATGGTGAAGAGATGGTTTTTGCTTCAACAACCTTTGATCATTCTCCAATATCCTCTTGACCGTATCCCAAACCGGAAAATCATGGTCTTTGTACCACCTCCAATGGATGAGTGACTACTTGGCCATTAGTGCCAAGTCTACCTCCTTTGTATCCCATCTTCGTGAGGAGCTTCATGCCCACGTTAGTTTCATACCGAGAAAACATTGAACATGAAGAAACATCACATACCTTGGTGTGAATTTGTGCATCCATGACATAAGGCTCTGTGTCTTCCATTCATTCACCATGCTGCAACTTAGCCAAGAGATCATCCTTGGTTTGCAATTCAAGTTGCAATTATTCAATAATTTCATTAAGGACTTCTCCATAAAGCTGAGACCTCTCTTGAAGCTCTTGCTTCTCTTCTTCTGCAACCTGCAAAAGTCTCCTCAACTCTGCATTTTCGGCTTGAATGATGTGATATATCTCTTCTAATTCTTAGAGTCTTTTTTCTTTCTTCGCTCCTTTGCCCATGGCGATATTCACAATCTGCAAAACTGGTCAAGCCAACTCTGATACCAGTTGATCCGAAAATTTGGTGAGAATCTTCTTACACCAAAAATTTCAAAATAATATTTTTTACTGACAAAATTTGCATGTGAATAAGGGAAATTTGATTAATTAACCATGCTTCATTAAGTAAATAATCACATAAAATTTTCAAACTGTTGTATGTTTATAAATAAAAACACTACCTAACCAAGTGAGAATTTATCAAAATCACACATACAACATTGACAACAATATGATAACGGAGTTCACCAGACCCCTTGGCTATGTCTCTGGGTTCATGAATCCCTTGAATCTGCTTTATTGAATCTGCTTCAAAAGGGCTACATAAACAAGCCTACAACATGTTTCTCCTTTACAAAGACATCCTTTGAATCAATAATCTCTCAATAAGCTTTCCACAATCTCTTTTCTTTCTCTCCCTCTCTTATTGACCCCCAAGAAGGGTTTATATAAGATCTCCATCTCAACCACATCAAGATTTTCATGGAGATAATATCTCTCAAGATCCCCTAAATTAGGATCTTGGCATATCTTAAGGGATTGGTTTGAGAATATATCTCAACCATCCATGAATATCTCAACTCTCCTTGAGACTAGGGATTGAAAGCCAACATGGCTTTGCACCAAAATAATCCCTTTTAAATAATGAAAAATACATAATTATGAGAACCATATCTCATGTATTTAATATTTTACAAATTCCATTTTCCCCCTAAATATCAACAAGACATATCTCTAGCATGTGAAGTCCAATTGACTTCATTTGAATTGCATCGGAAAGCTTAGTGTGAGCTCTTTGTTGATTGGACAATGTTGGCAGTATTTGAATCCAAGTGAAAATGTGTCAACTGTGAAGATCCTCCTGGATCAATAAATGACCTTTTGAAGCATGTCAAATATATATATGCTTCTTAGTCCTTCTTATTGCCACCTTCAGTATAACCCTATTGTCAACAAGAGGATTCAACTCTCATGTAATTCATAAATGAATGAAATCTCAATTTAGAGCAAGAGCAAACCTTTATCAGAATTGTCTCTCTATTCTCTCATGCCTTGTCCTTCCTTGCCTTCTCTTTTTATTCTTCAATGAGGCAGTTCAAGTGGTTCAAATACATTTTAGTTAGAAGGCTAAATAATTTTAATTAACTAAATCAACTTTATTAAATAATGATAAAGGATAATAATGAATAATAATTAATAGGTGGGGACCCCCTACACATCTCTTATTTGTTTAATTTTCAATATTCCCTTGTTCCTCCATGATTTTAATATGCATATCATGCCATCTCATCATTATAAATACATGCACATCCAACAACCCAAAAATAGGCATGCCATAAATGCACTTATGTCTCCCAAATCATCATAAATATGCCAAAAATAAATCAATCCATCTGTTGTCCCAAAAAATATAAACGTAAATATGTCCAACAATCAAAGTATCATCATAAAATTCAAAAAATATATTTTTTATGGGAGGTTGTCCTCCTCTGCTCACTTTCTTCTATTTCCCTTGCTATCTCAGTTTCCTCTGTTGAAGAAACTCATCTAGATGATCATAAAGACTAAGTTAGTATATACAACTTACAATTAGTAAAAAATCAAATATTATCTTGCATAGTATATAATTTAATGATGGCTCTGGCTTAACCAGCAATCAAGCATGCAAGCAGTAAAGGGAAATTAAAGAAAAAGAGGGATAGTCAAAGAATAATTCTACAATACCCTTTGCATATATACATCTTTTGCAAAACTATGCATTGCTTGTATCTCCATAAACTAATAATTACTTAGAACATGGGATAAATAACAAATTTGGGAGAGATGAAGGGGTTTGTAATGTACGTAAAATGAAATCAAATGGTAGGAATGTATGATACATGTTCATATTCCATATATAATTAGTTTTTCCATACTCTTTCCACAATCATTATTCCTTATACCAACCAAGCTTCAAACCATATATGCAAACTGCCAACACATATTCTTCACACAACTTTTAAATTGTTCATGAATTCCATCATTAACTTATGAACATAGGAAATGAAATGAAAAAGGAAATACGATGATTAGGAATAGATGAAAGGATTTGTAATTTATGAAAAGTGAAATGAATGATAGGAATGGCGATAATGTTCTCAATTCATTAATTCTGCTTGAAACTCATTCACTTTAAATATATACTTAACTCACAAATTTATGTTCACTATCTTTTCGAATTCATGCCAAGTAACTATCAAAAAAATTGTATATGCCAATTTTCCCTCAAACTCTTGTTTTAAAATCACTTTCTATTTATATAACTGGGGGAAAATATATGACATTAAATGATAAATGGTTTGGGACTTCGTGGAATAATTTCTGGAAAGTGATATAATGAGGGGATTTGTTCATGTATATATAGAAAAAACAAGTAAAATTATTTCTTGTATTTCATATCCTTGACTATAATTAATCATAGTCTTTGAATAATTTCCAATTAACAATCTCTGCATTAATATTATTATCGTCAAGATAATGCATTTGCATATCAAATCTTACTTGTATATTAATTGTTTTGAGAGGTTCTAATCATATAATATATTTATGATGAGTAACATTTGTGCAAATTGTTCCATAACAGAACCTATAGTTCAAGTTTTATGTATCTGAAGTTATTTTGAATCCATCATCATATAACCAATGTTTTATAATATCAAAACCAACCCAACAAATAATTAGAGTCTCTTTGAATTCAAAACCATGCATGAGGGTACCAACACTTTCAAACCTGACATCATAATCAAACCATTAACCCTATACAAAATCTCATTATACGAACATAGATTTCCAACCCATCAAACATAAGTCAAACCCATCATCTACATTGCATGCCTTTGAAACCAACGAAGGAATGTATTATATCATCATGGGTTCAAAACTCAGGTGAGAGCATGTTCATAATAAGGTTATTTAGTCGTAGTTTTCAAATCCGACTTCAGACTTGGAAAAAAGAAGACCCGTTATGAACATATGCAACTTTGAATTCAAAGTCTATGAGACTATAAGAAGGTAATCAAATGGTAGAGTTCATAATGAATATATTTAAGTTCAGCTCAAACATTTAAAATTCCATCTCCATAACTCAAAATCAATTAAATATTATTCAATAACTTAAGCCTTTATCAACCATACATTCAAAACTTCAGTGAAAATGATTTTGTTTTAAGACTATCAGGTTGAGGTTTCAAACCCGACCTTTAGCTTGGAAAAAAAATTGCATGTAGATTCAAACCCATAGTTGACAAAATATTATCAAAATGCATAAGGCATATTAACAAAGCATTAATTGATGCCCCAGATGGGGTGACATTCGGCAATTCCTCATCACCTGGCTCTACATTGAGCCACAGCATAAATGTTGATGGCCGCCACCCATCCTCTCCGCATTTACGATGGTAGACGGCCATTACAACTGATATACAAAGGAGGGACTCCTCCCTCGCGCGAAAACTCTCGCTCACAACGCACTCATCATGACAGGGTCTATGGATAGCCAGGGGAATCTGGTCTTTGGCAATTTGTATTTTTGAGCGCCTGGACAGAGTTGGTTTTCTCTCGCTTTGGGCCTCCCCGTCAATTGGGAGCTCTGGTGCAGCTCTGGTTCCTTCTCGTCTTGGCTCACTCTCATCTCGTTGCATCCTCTCTGCATTGTTATATACCCCTTGGCAAGCATGACCAAGAAGCGAGGCAGGCCTCACCGTGGCTTAGCCTGGTACACCCACAAAGCGCAGAGGCAAAGGAGGGAGAAACTGGAGCGCGCTCTGTCGATGGCGACCTCCATTCTTCGGAAGAAGGCTCACGCTAACCAATTGGCTCTGCATGCCATTATTGTTGAGACTGGGGCAGTGCATAGCAGTGAAACCATGGCAATTGAGCCTGGAAACAGGTTGGAGGATGGCGTCGCAGATTCGTTTCCTACCTGTTATGTTGAAGAAATACCGTTCGTGGAGGAATTAGCGACCACCCCAGAACCCCAAGCCATGGTGGCAAACTCCCAGGATGGAAGCAGTCCTAAATACCAGCTGGCAAAAGATATCCATGGGTGCATTGTTGAGGAGACATCGTGGATGGATGACTACAGCCCCACCAGACATGTTGTGTAGGCAACGAATGAGGAAGAAGCTCGAGACAAGGCTTGCACCGAAGGGAATGCGGACGAGACCAGACCAACGATTAAGGAGGAAGCGGCCGGTGTAGAACTTTCTGAGATCGAAGCCAAAGATGGGAAGAACGTGGAAGTGGGGGACGTAATCCTCGACGCCACAGGTAATGACTTGCATGGTACTTTCCTCCGTGCAGAGCATCTGGCTCTGGTGTTCGAACTCCGAGGCCACATGGCAGACCTGGGGCATAGAGCCCTTCTCATGGGACAGTGTTTGGACCTGCTCCTTGATGCGTACTCCAATGCTCCAACAAAGAGGAAATGCCCTCTCTATATGCAGGCATTCGCCATCCTAGCCAAGTCCACGTGGCATACAGGCAAGGGCAATGGGTCACCAGGTATCTAGGTTATTCTATGCTAGTTTGTTTTTGTTTAAATCATGCTATTGCTACATGTACACTTGGACTATGGCCATCTGTCCTGGTTTCCTCTGGGCAGGACAGAGGGAAAAACAGTTTTCCAAACCATGCTGGTTTCCGGTAAAACGACAACATTTTTGGTGGCTCAAACCTATATCTCTGTGTATTTTGTCAAGGTTTCTTTGATAACTTAATATAGCAGGTTCTACTTTTTTACTTATAAAAAAAAAAAAAAGCATTAATTGATAAATCATCGGGCTTTATGGGTTTTAACCTTCTGAAAAATATACATCGAACCCAAGAAAATTTACTTCAATTACTCATCCCCAGTCAACAAACAACTAAGAAAAAGTTGAGTATTCAACCAAAATGTCACTTGTAAAACTATAATTGTGGGAAACCAAAATAACACCAAGATAAGTTGAACCCGGGTAATTTTCCATATAAACTTTACTAGGTTGTTTCCACAATAAACAAAATTGATGACTTGCAGCAAAAAAGATGGGAAATGAGTGAATGAATGTAAAATTTACTGGCTACAGAGATTTATTTCAAAATTCTTCAACAGAATGAGAGAACAAGGGAAAGAAGTATACTCAAAACCAGTCCAAACAGAGCCACCATAAATTATAATTGCAAAGAAAATATATATTTGATGGATAAACAAGCTGGCATTTTGCTTACCTGTAACCAAGCGCTTTAAATCATTTACAAAAATAGTTTCAAATAGTTATCAAACCACCAAGGTCGAGCTTTCTTACCAGGTTCGGATTGCAACTTCTCCCAAGAGCAATGAAAAATAATATGTCGAAATTCAAAATGAGGGTAGTATACACAGGGTGATGGGTTAATGCCCATGTCCTTGCGAATTGAATACATGGATAGCCTCACGTTAACCCAAATCCACATGTTGTTGAAACCCATGTCATGTCATATTTCCACTTTCCAACGAGTCCCATGACATCCAACCAAAAACAAGAATGAGTGCCAAGTATGTAGGAGAACCATGTGCCATATCCATGTGTATCACATCACAAACAAATTTATCGACTTAACGAGAAATAAGACCTCAAAACAAGAACTCTAGCCCTTAAAACCCATATTTTTGCATAAAAAACATGAAAATCAATCCCCAAATAAAAAAGTGGTGCTATCGGTAGCACTATTTTTCTAACGAGGTCAAAATTACAACATTTTTCAATCATGGCCTCCAAAACATGACATCCATGACATGACATGTTGTTGAAACCCATGTCATGTCATATTTCCACTTTCCAACAAGTCCCATGACATCCAACCAAAAACAAGAATGAGTGCCAAGTATATAGGAGAACCATGTGCCATATCCATGTGTATCACATCACAAACAAATTTATCGACTTAACGAGAAATAAGACCTCAAAACAAGAACTCTAGCCCTTAAAACCCATATTTTTGCATAAAAAACATGAGAATCAATCCCCAAATAAAAAAGTGGTGCTATCGGTAGCACTATTTTTCTAAGGAGGTCAAAATTACAACATTTTTCAATCATGGCCTCCAAAACATGACATCCATGACATGACATGTTGTTGAAACCCATGTCATGTCATATTTTCACTTTCCAACGAGTCCCATGACATCCAACCAAAAACAAGAATGAGTGCCAAGTATGTAGGAGAACCATGTGCCATATCCATGTGTATCACGTCACAAACAAATTTATCGACTTAACGAGAAATAAGACCTCAAAACAAGAACTCTAGCCCTTAAAACCCATATTTTTGCATAAAAAAACATGAAAATCAATCCCCAAATAAAAAAGTGGTGCTATTGGTAGCACTATTTTTCTAACGAGGTCAAAATTACAACATTTTTCAATCATGGCCTCCAAAACGCATAAAGTAGCTCAGAAAAACCTTAAAATCAACACCCAAATAAAAAAAGTGGTGCTACTAGTAGCACCATTTTTTCTAACGGGTTCAAAATTACAACAATTTTCAAGCGTGGCCTTCAAAACTCATACAGTAGCTCAAAAAAACATTAAAATCAACACCTAAATAAAAAAATGATGTTACCTAAAACAAAATGTTTTTTTTTTTTCGAAACGTTAAAATTATAGCTCATTACGACCTAATTGAAATTGTGGCCTTGACAACATATCTCTATGCAAATAAAAAACCCAAAATTGGATCCTAAATGGTCACTTAAAATTTTATTTACTAACTTTTTTTTTTTTAATTTACATTAAACAATAAATAAAGAGAAAGGAGAAAATCTTCACAAATTATTATTTTTTTAAATGAAGAAAAAAACACATTTAAAAAAATGTATTCAAAACCCT
>ML779219.1:98066-119479 GCA_009831015.1 Picea engelmannii
AAGGAATAAGATAGATCTATATTGATAATGAAAGAAGAGAAACAAATTTGAAACTTGAATCTTGTTGTTGTACTTCCTTCTCCAATGTCCGACTCCTCTCCTTCACCATAAGCCTTCATCCATTTGTCAGCACGATCCTAAAATTCACTTTGGTGAGATAGCCAGTTGAATGATCGATTGAACCTTACAGAAGCTTTGATAAGACTGTAAGAACTAATTCCTAGATCTCTCTCAACACATATGTACTTGTGACTAAGAATATTTTGCTAAATATTTCTCCAGCATAAGGAATAATTCATTAGACTTTCCATCCCCTGGATTTGATTCCTTTATTTATAGGACCTTGATGTGATAAAATCAATTATGCATAGAATGCATGCCATGCATGTGTAAGCCATGCACAATCCCCATGTACAACTTTTGGCTTTGACAACTTTTATCTTTCCTCCATATTTTTTTATTTTCAAAGCATTAAAGGGGCGCCTGCAGGTTTTCCAGTGGAAACATGTGGTTGGCTATGTATGTTCCTTAGGAAAGTGGCGACCGTCCATGTATGTCCCTAGGAACAATCGTGGCCTATATTTCATTTTAGAGTAAAAACACTCTATGAGGTATCGTGTCTTAACACAAGTGTGTATTTTGGCTCATTACATCTTTACATGGTCGAGGGTGCCAAATATAAGTATAAAAATTATTATTATTATTATTATTATTATTACGTGTTTAACGGATAAATTCTTTAACAAACTATATATTCCATCCATCAACTCACTCTTCTCTATCTTACTAAGCTTTCATTTATTCCCATGATGATGGGTGGAGTGTCCACTCAAAATGTTGGGATGTTTCAAAAAACTTACACAGTTAAATTCCATAAAATTCACCACGAGTGTTTTGTACTGTCAACATTTAAAATAGATATATTCGATGTGTTTTAAAATAATCCATGAGAAAGCAACCATTTTTTTTCCTAACTGAGAGTTGGGATTAAGTGAGAAAGTAGTAGTGGTAAACTTTTACTTCATTGTTGAACTCATTAATATTCTCCCCATAACTAAAATTTATTTTGGGTAAAATTTGTAAATACCATTTAATTGCATTACATATGAATTTTTTAAATGTATATGCTTGTTGTAATAGTGTCTAACTAGTTGAATGTTTTATTGAATTCTCTCCCAGATACATTAGATTCATCTTTGGCATGTTACACACAATAAGTGTCCCACCAATATTTGACATGGGGAAAGGACTTTAGGAGTGTGAAGGTGATCTTTTCATTGTTGTAAAAATATTTAATAGAGTAATAACCCTCTCGCAGACTTAACCATTTCTCTAAAGCATCTACATATGTCTTGTCTTCAAAGAAAGGAATGTAATAGTTAACATGTACCTTAAAGGACATTTGACCTATGAAGTGATTGTTTTTCAAAGGTGCTTTACTGCCATTGGGAATCATAAGAGGATCTAGGAAAAAATATCTGTCATCTCATTCTTGTAGCACGTGAGGATGTCCTCAAGCAACATATTGATATTTTCTCATGCTTCTTCATATTTTTTTCATCCAATGTCCTAGGCCACTTGGGTCGGAAAGGCTAGTCTTCACTGTGCTTGATTAGCTCAAGGCCCAACTCCATGTACCTTGAACTTGTTGGGGACATGTATGGAAAAACAACAAAGAGCATATTTCTCTGATACCACTAATTCAAATTATGTTGAAAACGAATTGAACAAATCTATAACATGAGAAATAACATAGAGATATTAAAAAAACCACAGTAATACAATGAACCAAAACTCTATTGATGAATGAAATAGTGAAAACACTACAATATGCAAAGCAACAAAACTATCTATAATGGTGTTAGCTTATCTCTAAGAAGAGATATGTCAACTATGCTCCTTTGAAAAGGCCCATAATAGGAGGATAAAACTATATTTATAAATTACAAAAATGCTCTAAGAGGAAAAAACCTCGATATGCAAGAACCATGACCCTAACACAAAATTAGGGTTGAGTGGGAATGTTCAGTTGGATGAATTTGAGATGTCCAAAAGAAGGGGATCCTTGTCAAAACTGTAACATTCCACTTGCTTTCTTTTAGGTCTCCCTTGGCTCATTCAAAAGAAAATTAAAAGACTAAGTTAACTCCTTGGGATTGCACATATTTGGGGTGAAAATGGATGGGAAATCCCTGAAAAACACACCAAAAGTTCAAGACCCAAAAAAATTTAGAATGAGGATGGTTTATGAAATAGCCCTATATGGCCACTTGGCTTGGAGGATGGCAATATTGTTTTGTTGGAAACTTTGAATGAAAGAGTTGTAGAGCATTCAAATTAAATGATTTCTTGTAGACCACTGCAAGAGTTTATGCACTTTACCTGAAGGAGTTGTGGCTTAAAATTTTATTAGAAATAATTGCTTCTCATATGTCCTTTGAACTAAAAAAAAAAATTGTGGAATCTACTTTAATTGTACTTTCAAGAATATGAATATGCCATGAGAATGTTACTTACATAATTACACAATTCCATAGTCTCTCAGATGGTCTCCTAATCCCTATATAGGAGATGTGTAATTAAGAGCCTTTTCTCCCGGTTATAAAATGAAGAAAATAAGTTTGATGAAATGAAAAGGGAAGAGGGGTTCACATCCAACTTAAGAATAAGAGAAAAGAGTACAAATCCAGGGGAGGCGTTCAAAAATCACACTAGATTGATTTAAGTTCCAAAAATAATACCTGACTTGGAGGAAAGGCAACATGAAACAATTGAGCAATATGAAAACATAATGAGAGTATCAAGAAATAAATTGTTGTATCGTTCCCAATATAGGTGGAAAGAGCTCACACCCAATCTTAAAAGGGGAGAGTCACATTGTTTTCTAGGTCCCAATTGTTTTTTGACACTCTTAGAAGAGTATCTTTCACCTAGATAGGGTTGAGTTGTAGATATCAATTATTATTGAATCATATTCGATCCTAGAAAAATTTAAGAGAAATAAATGTTGGTACAGAAAAAGAAATATGGAATGACATAGAGAAATATTCATGGCATTACAACAAGAGAACAATGATTCATTTCATGACCTACAATATTAGGGACACATGTAGGAAAGAGTAGCCAGAAAATGGGGAGTAAGAAAGAAGACTAGTGCTCAATTTTATTCATTTTTTGTGTATATGTTGCACAAGGATATGTAATTCTTCAATTGGGGGGTATGATGAGCCCCAAAATCACCTCTATAAAAATCACCCCAAGGAATAACCAAAAGCCTTCCTAAGCAATAATTACATCACTGAGTTTATATTGCATACTCTCATTGACTCCTCCAACCTATGGAGCATTAAGAGGAATTGTGTCACCCATTTCATGGCATAAAGCATTGAATCTAGCATGATGTGAGGTGGCCCATGAAAGCACCCACACCGGTCAAACTAGAGTTCATAACTTCATAACACAACTATGACTCAAAGAGATTTTAACTCTAGAGAGACATTTCCCTTATTTATAGGAAATAGTGAATGGGTCTATGAGATTTTCCTAGCTTTGTTTTAGGGAATCCAAAGACTCCCTTGTATTTAACTAGGTCATAGTAGCTCAAGAAGGATATGGCTCTTTTCTCATTCACTAGCTGGGAAATTTAAGCTACCACAACAATTTAGTCTCATAATCTCAATTTATATTGATTAATGAAATTTTTGCTACAACATACTTAAGTTAGGATTTGTTTGATTCATCAATCCTTCTTGAGTCGAGGCCCAATCAAAAGAGTAAAGTTGTTGAATCCCTATGTTATTGTATCAATGTTTTACTATGATTTCATTTTCAACATTATAGTTTTCTTTCATTCTCTTATTTGGTTTTTTCATTGTCACGATCTTTAAACATTGTTCAACTTCACTAATATTGAATAAACATTTAATGGTTTAAGATCATTTCCTCTGGGAAAATATTGTTGAATGAAAGTGGAATCAGTCTAATGGTTATTTGTATTGATTCCCAACATTCTTAATTAGTTTTTTGTTTAATAGTTTCATCATAGATTATAAATCATTTAATACATGTCAACTTGATATTTCTCTATGGTGGCAAATCTTGTAGTTTTCAGGTATAGGGCATAGTACCTCTGATATCTATGCATCAAGGATGATAAATTAAAGTGAGCTTCTATAACTAAGCAGTTTTTTGTTTTGATTCAATGGGCCATTAATTTCCTTGTTGTTTATAATTAACAACATATCATCAACATATAATACCATTGTTATAACCCTAATTTGCACCAGACATGCTTACCTGGCATCAGGCCATCTCAGATTCCTTCTTTGCCAAAAAACTGTTGAACAACTCTTCTTAAAAACCCCTTTTATAAAGGCCCACGCACCTTGCTCCATTACTGCACGCGTGTACATGCTAGCTGACCCAAGACAACCCGCGTGTACCTACAAAAGCATGAAAAAAGGAAAGTTGTTGACGGAACACAAAACTTTGGGTAAGTTAACTAAACCTTTTGGCCATGCATGGCTGGTCATTCAACCAAATACCTAGCTCCTTCTAACCTATAAAAGAAGGGGTAGGGGTCCCATTTGGAAAAGGAGAATCATAGTAAAGAAATTATACCCAATTAAGCATTCACTTTGTCCCAACCTTTAGCCATCCTTGTGCAAAGAGAAGTATAGAGCAAAGAAGTTGGAAGACAGTGGAAGAAAAGCCTAGGACCAGGATCGAGGAGCAGTAGCCGACTTTATCAATGTGAGGTATCATTGTGAAGTTAATAAAAGAATTGCTTTTCCCGTCCCGCCATATGAGATTGTCATTATTGGAATATTGATTGTATGATTGATTAAATCTCTAACCCATTAGTTCATAGATCAAATGCATGTGGAGTTATTTGTTTTTCTTTAGTGAATGCAGGTCAGCATTGGGAGGAGAGTTGCAATCAAAGAACGACCAAGCGCCAAAAGGGATCGACATCAAACACGAAAAATAAGGTACGTCAACTTAATCTCTTGAGCCTTGTGTTTTCATATGAGTAATGGGGTTTCGGCATGGGATGATGGTAAAAAGTAAGAATCTTTAGGTCATTTATGCATGCATGATAAAACCCTTAGTGCTAGTCTGTAGGAGGGATTTTCCACCCACAATAGAATTGGCGACCATACTGGGGAACTCTAGGGTTTCTGGGAATGTTTTTTCTTGGGTATTTTTAAGAACTGGTTTCATTTCTTGTTTTTAAAGTTTCTGCAAAAGTCTGAGCTAACAGAGATTCTGGTCTTCCATACCAATTATCTCTGTTTCTATGCTTGACTGCATTTTTTTTTCTCTCGAGACCCACAGAGGTACACGCGGCCTGTATAAGGTCTACACCCGTGTACCTGTGCCCTACCTTCCCACGGCCTACGTGTACATGCTAGCTGAGGAAGTGTCAGTCACGTGTATGATTCCAGAAAATTTCTTTTAGAGAGGCAGTCATCCTCTCCCCTATCAGAAACAATCCTTCTCAGGGGTTTTCTGGAACTCTTTCTAGTCTTGGTTGTTTGCAGTCTATAGCTTAGGTTTCACCTCAGACTGGTTTGTTCTATGAAGTTTTCCTTGAATTGTTTTCTTTTTCTGTTAAAGTAAGTGTCTGAGTCTTCAAGAGATCCTGGTTCTCCGTACCAGTAGTCTCTGCTTGGGCTGGATTGCTTGGCCTTTCATTTGTCTTAGAGTTTCAGAGATACACGCAGCCTGTATAAGGCCAGCATGCGTGTACACATGCCCTGACTTTACACAGCTCGCGTGCACACGCTTGTTGTTGAACTGTCAGCAGCATGCCTGTGGAGAAAAGTTTTGTTTAAGGTGAGGCAGTCATCCTTTCCTTTGAAAAGAGTTATACCTCTCAGGTTTTTGGGTCTCTATCATAGCGGTCAGTAACTTAAGTTTGATCACAACAATAGCTTTCTTTTTCATTAAAAAATTTTCCTCAAAGTTTTCATTTTATAGGGTTTTCAGACAAGTGTGAGAGTCTAGTTTTAATTTGCTTGTCTGTTATTTTTAAAGTGACTCTTTGCGATCTGCGCTTAGGCCAGAAATTTTCTTGGTTTTTACTTGTTGATATTTTTCCTTTTTCTTTGTGAGCATTCAAATAAAATAAAAAAATCTTTTATTTCTTTGTTTGGTTAAATAGTGTTGTTTTGCATTAGTAACCAGGGAAAAGACTTTTCTTTCATAAGCTCTTGACGGTTTACTTAGATCATAAGTAGCTCGTAGTCGAGTGAAATCCTACTTTGAGTTTGCTATTCAAAGATCTTAGAAAAATTTTAGTTTGAAAAGTTGTTTAAGTTTTGATTCAAGAAGAAGTTATTTTGTTTCCAACTTTCTGTTTATTTTTCTTTCATCTTTCAAACATCACTAGTTTCACTTTCATAACCTTTGACTTAAGACAAGCCATAAAAATTAATGCTAAATCTAAAATTCATTAGACTTTTTATGTTTGTAGGGTCAACCAACTAGTTTAGGGTTAGGGCCTTGAATTAGGTTGGAGAGGAAACTCTTCAAGGCCATTAAATCAAACATTAGAGTCTGAGTTAGGGAGTGTCAAAGTTCAGTATCGTGAAATTTATTTAGGACCCCCCTCTAACACAGCGGCTAAACATGATGTGGCATGTAGAAAGGTAGCAGAGATAACCCCTCCAAAGCTGGACCAATCGTAGTGGAGAACACATATAGAGGGCTTGTCTTGGGATTTCGTCAATTGCATTTGCCACGGAGCTTCATGGGTCTCGAATCCATTCGAGGTCCTTAGTTGTCTTTCGGACCACTTGCCTTTGATACCCTTGATAGGTTTTGGGATCAATACCTTGCTCATTGTGGTCTACCCGAATTTTGATTGTACCCGCCTGGTGACTGTTCGCGCGCTAGCAACCTAGTTGCCTATCGTTTTTAATGACGTACACGGGTGACTGCGGGGGTATACCGCGGTACCTAGGATAGACATCGGGCCACGCTTTGTAGATTATACCTAGAGGTTGCTTCCGTGTTCGAGTTGCACTTGCACCGGTAAGTCTCTCTAGTGTTGGTTGTTGTAACTGTTCTTCCAACTAGTTTAGTGTTTTCTTGTTTTATCTTACAGGGACCTTTTTAGTGTGTGTTGTTTTTTGAATGAATAGAAAGCCCTAGTGTGCCTTTGATCTTCTCACACAGTGGAGGATCACGAGCTCCGCCGATCACGAAGGCTTCTAGGCCTATCACCGGTTACACTGGAGCCACCTCTGCCACCACTAAGGCGAAAGCTAGACCAACAAGGTTCTTTTGAAGCAACCAGGTCACAGGAAACTATACCTGACCAACATCCGAAGGAAACGACTGCTTTGGACCTTGGAGCGAAATCTCTTGGTCCATATAAAACTCCAACCACTGATCTTTCAGCACCCATCATCGTACAGATTCACCCTTACGGGTGCCATACAGTGTCGCACGCAACAATGGAAACAAATGTTGCCACTTCTTTTGGGAATTCTTCAATTCCCACTACGGTTGTCACCATAGGGGATATTCCACCTCCTAACCCATCATCACTGGTCCAAGCCACCATGGTCTCAACTGCCTCTACCTCGAGCAATGGTCCAATCCCATCTATGGCGGCAGCCACTGCCCCTTTCACACCAAGTGCGACAGGCCTTCCGTTCTCATACAAGATTCCTAGCTCAGGTACAAGTCCTGTACTTTCCTACTCCACTTTACAGAATTTAGGTCTGGGGGAAGGGAGCTCTAATGCTCCTCTACAAGGACACATGGGGGGCACTTCAGCTCCTTTTAACGCTTTCCCTTACGAGGGAGGTCATATATCTCCTTC
The DNA here is from genome assembly GCA_009831015.1 of Picea engelmannii. NCBI lineage: Eukaryota > Viridiplantae > Streptophyta > Pinopsida > Pinales > Pinaceae > Picea > Picea engelmannii. Next base: position 105,901 of record ML779219.1, read on the forward strand.
GTCCCCTTCACTCGGTGGCACCCACCAGCAATCCGCAGGGCCACCCACACACCATAGTTTATTTGGAGCAGGGAGTCAAGGACCACTTTCTCATAATATGTCGATCAGTTCGACACTATTTTCTTTGTTCAGTGTGTTTGATAACAACGCTTTCTCATCAGCTGCTTTCTCGACTAGGGGAAACCCCGGTTATGGTCAACCTAGTTCTATGTAGGGTACTATTCCTTTACAGGGGGCAAACCCAGGAACTTCTTCCGCAGCAAGACCTTGGAATTCTTGACAGGGATCAATTCCCTCGTCAGGAATGTCGACCTGGGGCAATTCTTTTCATAACCAATGGAACCTCGGAGCGGGTGTTATGCCTATGCCCCTGGGATCGGCATGGGGCAACCCTTCCCAATGTCCTCTGAATGTAATGCACGCCCAACCATCTACGTCCTATTTTGGGAATCAGCTAATGATGTCTCCTCACATGCAGAATCCATACGCTAGTCATGGCCATGGTTTTTACCAGAACCCAGGCCAACAACCGAACGTTTCTTGGCAACCTAGTGCCAGTGAAACTGCAGGCCCCTTTTTCCATGGTTATCACGAACAACCCAAACTACCTTTCTTGGCAACCTTGCATTTGCCAGACGTGACAAGGTTGTTGAATGACCCTATCTGTCACGATCTGCGTTGGCCCCCTATGCCGACGAAGTTGCCTTCGGACATACCAAAGTTTGAGGCCAAGCCTAACCAAGATCCAGGATGTGACCACCTTCCATCTTTGGTGCTCGTCTAACTCGTTGAAAGACGACTATGTACAGTTGCGATTGTTTCAACGTACTCTCATTAGGAGTGCTGTGAAATGGTACATTGAGATCAACCACTCAAGATACTATTCCTTCGGCAAATTGGCAATGGCTTTCCTAAACCATTTCCAATTACCTGTGAGATATGATGCTGGCACATAATTGTTGGCAAATTTCGAACAGACAAAAGCGGACCATATCTCTGATCACATCTGAGAATGGAGACGCCGGAAGAGTTTAATTAAGGTGTCAGTCCCACCAGGATTCCTGCTCGAGTGGTTCCTTAAGTCTTTATTCCCACAGTTATCCAAAGATGTCGCGACGTCGAGAGTGTTTTCTGAAGAAGATGCCATCATGAGAACTCAATAGCTTAAACTAATCTACTCTCAGTCCGGTTTATTATACGATATCTCGCCAGATGCGCCACACTCAATACTTGATAAAACCATACAGAGAGTTGGACCACGTGCCGATGGTATTGTAGGTTCAACACAAACAAAGCCCACTGAACAACTGACAAAACAATTGCAACAATTGTCTATACAACACACAGCGGCCAACCAACCTATTGTTTTGGCTTCTCCCCCTACCCAAACGTCGGATGTACACAAAGTGCAATCGACAAATCCAAAGGTCACCTAGCAGCCTGATGGAAAGAAAAAACAATGAAAGAAGGGTAAGGGGGATAAGAAACCCACTAAGAATTCTGGTAGGGGAAACACTGAGAAACGAAAGGTGAGGTATCCGTGCAACTTGTGCACGGAAGACCACCCGACCCACCAATGTCCTCTGCTTGCAGAGGCCCAAAATTTTGTGAAACAACAATAGCCTATCATGTTAACCAATCCATTTCAACATGGGAAAAACCTAACCCAAGCCTCTACAAGCATGGAAGGGGGCAATCAAGGACCCTCTCTGTCTTCAAATAATCCTACATCCACGAATGTATATATGATGAAAGGTGATGCTTTTATATCGACTAGAGCGCATGACTATAGTAAACCAATCACTTCTGAGAAGGGCAAAGAAGCTGAAATCCCACCTCTTCCTCTCCAGATCGAAAATACTGGGAAAAACAATGGCACACATCCCAAAATGTGCGTTCAAGAAATCTTCTCATAACACAAATGCAAGGGCCACCCAGAACTATTCTGTGGTGGAGGATTTATCTCAAACCCCTTGTGTGATGTTTGCTTTGGAGGTCCTCCAGAACTTCCCTTCCCAGAGGAAAGATTTGTTAGCCACTTTAGGATCTACAGAGACTTGTAATCCAGGTACAATCATGCTAGATACAACCGACTTAAAACCTCGTCTTCCTTACCACGTAGCGTTTCAGATAGTAGTGGCTTACCCCACAAAAAATTTTACTCGGAACATTTTTCGCTTGGTGGTTGATGAGAGCACCTCGACATGTGTCATGTCATTGGCATGTTGGAGGGCCATTGGCCAGCTCGTTTTGTCTCTGTCACCTACTCTTCTTACTGCTTTTGACAGTCATTCATTCCAACCACATGGCATCATTCCCTCTTTCCCCGTGTAGCTAGGAGGGAAGACCGTGTGCATCGGGGTAGAAGTAGTCGACGCATACCTTGACTACAATATCTTGTTAGGTAGGAGTTTGACTTATGCTATTCAAGCAGTGGTTGCTACAGTTTTACGGGTCTTGTTGTTTCCACATGAGGGTCGGATCGTGACCATTGATCAATTATCCTTCTCCAGATCTGACTCTTCATTGGGGGCATCCGCGGTCCCGATGATTGATAATCCCCAACCGGGCATAGTCAACATAGGGGTTGGTTTGTGCCCATCTTTGATGGGTACCTTCGATTACCTGACCCCTAAAGGTGATGTCAAGTTCATATCCGACCACCATAAGGTTGAGATTTTCCAAGTTTTGTCGTTTCGCATGACTTACTTCAATGATCTGTGGATACTTCCTTCCCCATCGGCCACGACGGAAGGGACAGGGCACCCTAGCATGTCCATGCCCTTGTCCACAATCGAAGTAGTTTACTTTTTAGTCCAGCAAGCTTCGGCCAACACAGATCCAACTCCTGCACAAGAGTTAGATCAGATTCTAGAGCCTATTTGGGCCCAAGGCTCTCTCACTATACTGATTCGTTAGACTTAGTCTTGCCCTCCGATGAAGCAATAATTGAAGCAATGAATAGTCTAGACAAACCCTAAGATGATCTCCATCACAGATCATACTTCCTCCCAGAGTTAAGCAGAATCGAAGCAGGAGAATTCACTTTGACTATGACTAGAGATAGGTCTTTTCCTATTAATCCCTTAGCTACACATGAGGTTTATGTCAAGGGTAATATGGAAACTATCGTTGAAACCATACCGATTAATATCCCTAGAACCCTTGGTGTCATGGAGAATGTTTTCATCGGAGATGACTATTCCCCCGGAGAGATTTGAATCTACACAGAACTATTTAAAGAATTTCGCGACGTTTTTGCCTGGTCTTACGAGGAAATACCAGGCATCAATCCAAAAATATTCAAACATGAAATCATAACTTATCTAGATGCCAAGCCTATTCAGCAGAAGCTTCGTCCAGTTAATCCCAGGAAAGCAGCAGCCATTAAGGTTGAAGTTGAGAAACTGCTAAAAGTTGGTTTTATCTATCCTATCCATTTGACCCAATGGGTGTCAAATCCTGTGTCGGTCAATGAGAAATAGGGCACGATTCGTGTATGTATGGACTTCTGTCATTTGAACAAGGCCTTTCCAAAAGATAATTTTTCCACACCATTCATCGACCAGATAATTGATGAATGTGCAGGTTTCGAGGCCTTTTCTTTCATGGACAGTTTTTCGGGATATAATCAAATACAAATCAAACCCGAAGACCAACACAAAATGACATTCATTTGTCCATGGGGTACATTCACGTATCGTAAGATGCCCTTTGGTCTAAAAAATGCTAGAGAAACCGTTCAGCTGGCCATGTATTTTTCTTTCCATGATCTCAATCATATAGTCAAGGCCTATTTAGATGATTTAGCATCTTGATCTCGCAAGAGAACGGATCATCCCACACACCTCCGACTTATCTTTGAGCGATGTCGCAACTTTCGAATTCGCTTGAATCCAAACAAGGGCAACTTTTGCGTAACATCAGGATGTTTGTTAGGTTTCATAGTGTCAACAACAGGGATCATGGTCGATCCTCTCAAGGTTGAGGCAATAGTTCAGTTGCCTCCCCATGCACAATCCTTCAACTTCAGAGTCTACAGGGAAAGGAAATTGTTTTAAGACGTTTCATCGCCAACTATGACGAGATCACAAAGAGATTTATGCGCTTACTGAAGAAAGACATCCTTTTCATTGGGACGATGCCGCTCAACGCTCCTTCAACGCATTGAAACATGCCCTCACAACTGCCCCTCTACTTCGGCCACCCAACTATAACAAAGATTTCTTATTATACCTGGCTGCAGCAAAGTCAACCACCGGCATGGTCCTAGTTCAGGAAGATGATTTGCTCTCATAATATGTGATCTATTACCTGAGTCGAGGCCTAGTTGGATCGGGACTCAATTATTCTCATATCGAAAAACTTGCATTGGCAGCAGTCCATGATGTTCAATGGTTATGTCATTATGTTCTATTTCGCAAGACCATCATCATTGTCATTGTGAATCTGTTTCAATACGGGTTGACATGACGGGTAATAGGCGGAAAGATCAGTATATGGATAGTCGTCCTTCAGGAATTTGACTTAGATTTCGTTTCAACGAAATCCAAAAAGTCACTGGTCTTCGCAGAACTCATCTTAGAACTTCCGATCGAGTCAGGTGATGTTATGCCTGAAGATTCACCTATCAGAGGAGATATGTTTTTGATCGCATCTTTGGATCCCTAGTACAGAGATATACTTGTCTATCTTGAGACTTTGAAGTGCCCCACCTCTGCTTCTCAAGATAAGCGTCACCATATATGCCATCAGGCTAAGAATTATCTCATACTCGATGATACGTTGTATCAAAGAGGTGTAGACTTCATCCTTCGTCGGTGCCTCACTCACAAAGAAGCAGTTATCGTGCTTAACGATTGCCATATTGGAGCCTGTGGTGGTCATTTTTCTAGGTTGGCAAAAGCCCAAAATATTTTATGAGAAAGTTACTTATGGCCGACACTAATAAGAGATTGTATCGAATCGGTCAAGAAGTTCCACCCGTGTCAGATCTTCTCTCAGAAGATGAGGGCACATCCCGCTCCCATGTTTCTTGTCATCACAGTTGGTCCCTTCACCAAGTGGGGAATTGATTACACTACATTCAACCCTACTTCAGCAAGGGAGAATTGTTATATCATTGTAGCCGTAGACTACTTCACGAAGTGGGTAGAAGCTATGCCAACATTTAAAGATGATGGAGAGACTGCAGCTCTCTTTTTATTCAACCAGATAATAGCAAGGTTTGGCATCCCGAGAGATATTGTCACTGACCATGGCAGTCACTTTCAGAACCAGATGATGACTGAATTAACATCAAATCTTGGATTGCGGTAGGAACATTTGTCACCCTACTACCCCTAAGAAAATGGTTAGGTGGAAGCTATAAATAAATCTCTTAATACCATCCTACATCGAACAATCAAATCTGCCAAGTCAAATTGGCATTTGATGTTATACTCGACATTATGGGCTTATCGAATGTCTGTTAAGACTGCAACCAGTTTCTCACCTTTTCAACTCATTTACGGTTTGGAAGCAGTCTTGCCTATAGAATGTCAGATCCCATCCCTAAAATTGGCAGTACAGTTATTGTCAGACACTTCTCCACTCGAAGAACGGTTATTATACCTTAAGCAGCTCAATGAGAAACCTCGTGATGTAGCCTTGGCCAACGAGGCTTACAAACATAATGTCAAGTGTCGATATGATCAGTCCGTTCGTCCTTGAGTTTTCTCTGAAGGTGACCTTGTCCTGGAATATGACCAAGATAAGGACCCCCTGGGGGCAGGAAAATGTAAACCCATGTGGTTCGGATCTTTCATCATAAAAGAGGTTCTAAAAAAGGGTGCTTATCGTTTGGTTGACTTTGAGGGAAATGCTTTGGCGGAGCCTAGAAATGGGCTCTACCTCAAGAGGTATTACTCATAGGTAGGTCACCTTGGGTAACTTTTTGTAACATATGTATAGTCTTTGTACTATTACTTTCCAGTTTCTTTTAGTATTATGGACATGTCGTTTGTGATGTTATCTTTTGTCACTGTGGCAGATGTCAAGTGTATCAAAGGTTTTCATTGGGTACATAGACGATGCTAGCTGGCACACTCGGAGGCTTGCCTCCGCAGCTTGGGTAATTTTTACACCTCGAGGCCAGTTATTATCTTCCGGAGGTATATGCTTAGGCGACACCACAAACAATGTCGTCGAGTACAATGCAGTTATTGAGTTGCTTTGTGACGCCCTGTCATTTGGTATCTCTTATTTTTGGGTCTATTTAGATGCTCAGTTGGTTGTGTCTCAGTTAAATAGAGTCTACCATGTTCATGATCTGACTTTACACCGACGATTCCTTAGGGTACTTCACTTAGAATGAAGCTTTGATTATATTACATATTTTCATGTTCCTAGGAGATTAAACCAAGTTACAAATACTCTAGCTAATCAAATTTTAGACTAGCATCTCGCACACATATAAAAAGACATACACATAAACATGTAAATACATTTTTAAAGGAAAATATGATCCATAAGACACAAAAAGACATAAAAATCCATATATAATATCATAAGCATCAGAGTACATAGGTGGACGCAAGCGCCTCAAAAAATATGACCAGTAACGAGTCATGGGGCTTATGCCCTCAAAAAATATATACAGGTGGAGCTATCAAATTCTAGACTAACTAAAGTCATAGCCTGTGGGCCCTGTTGTAAATAATCAACAGTGTTTTCCAAACACCGAAACAGTCGGACCCACGTCCGTGGTGCCCCCACTACATGAGGCTGCATGGATGGTGGCAAATTCTCAATCTCTGCCATAGGGATGGTGTGAGTGAGTGAGGTAAAATTTCACTCAACTCGTCTTAAAACCCTCTCAGCCTCACCGGCTGGAAGATCTCATGTTGTTGCTGGTCCCCCTGCGGTGGCAGGTGTGACCCCTGGCCGAGGATGATGCCTGTTCCTCGCATAATCTGTAGGTCGTGAGGGTCCCACATCTGCACACAATAGACACGTATCTGTCAAATACTCTGGTATAAAAAAATGATATATACAAAAAAGCAACATAAAAATTATATATGTTTCAAAAACAAAATGATGCAAACTTACCCATCTCGCCTCGCTCCTCACCTGGAGGTACAGGGATCTCGGGATCTCTCGAGAAATCAATCCCATCATAAGGATAATCCTCTATGGATGGGATCTGTCGCGACAACTAAGAAAATAAGTCATCATCAAAGGACTCATTGGTCCTTCCACCACCCTGTCATGGCAGCAACACTGCCCATCTGCAAACCACAGGAAGAGAGGCATGATGTCCTCGTACCACCACTCGAGGGATGAAACTAGGAACTCTTTCAAAGAAGAAAGGGCATAGAATCGTCCTGAACCCGAAGTTCCTCTACATCCACAACCGCCAATCTGTCAGCTGCCTTTTCATACAATCCAGCAGTGTAGTGCTCCAATCAAATATTTGTGCATTCAAGCACTGCACTGCACAGTTCATCTATACATGGGATGCCTGATGTAGAGCCGCAGAACGAGTCATCCGCCCAATAAGCAACACAATCACCTGCAGTGATAAATCAGTGATCCTTCTTATTGGCACCTGCGAGCTCAATCGGTCTGTACCAGCCTCACAATAAAGTCCTATCAATTCCGATATGTTATGAGGCCCTGAAGGAAATGTCCAGAAATTGACTGATTCCCCTCTCTTTGAGAGGCTAGTCAAAAAGTATATGTCCTATGTAGTGGGCACCAGTGACTACCCCTCTAACATAAAAGCTTATGCATCAGGGTGCCAATATTCAACCAAGGCTTTCAGTAGCCTAGGTTGTGCTCTCATGAAAGGACACAGAAAAAACTTGAGCAAACTTCATTGCATTAACACTACCACAGTGTTAGGGTCTTCCCCAACTAGTGCGATGATATCTTCATGCTCTCATTCTCTCCATTGCACATACATCCTGCACATGGGCAAATTTTCACAGGGTTAGGCCTTGCTTTTTAAACCTTTTTGCACTCATGGGAGGGTCCACGTGGGCTGTTGTGATGACATTCATGTGTACACGCACTCTGACATCAGACAGAGCAAGTGTACACATGGGTTGTCATAGGACAGCCCGCGTGGACCTAGGGCCGACCTTTTAAAGGTCGACGCCCCCCCAAGAAACCAAATTAAATGCATAAATAAAGAATTAAAAAGAAAAGGGAGGTAGTTTATACTTACTTGGTCTAGACAGATGATCATTTCATCCATTGCAGCTCCCAGAATCACCACTTTTATCAAAGGGGGTTTTTTGCTCCAAAGTCAATTTCCAAATCAGCATTAGCAATGGTGATAATGAGCTACTAGCTTCTATTTATAGACTTTTTGGCCCTTTTTTGTCACTTTTTTGGCCCCCCTTATCATTTTCTTTGAATTGAAAACCATTTAGAGTGATTCAAGAGTTGCTTTGGAAGGTTACAATCGGGTATCAGGACATTTTTTAGAGTTTTGGGTCACTTTTGACGGTCCATGGGAAAAAACGCAGTTGGTCAACTTGAGCATATAGGTTAGGTTTCCACCCCTAATTTTGTATCTCGTTGTCTTTATCCCTTTACCATAGGATCGATCCCATCAGGTTGCGACACAGTACCATCATGTTGCTTTATAAGTGTCACGATTTGGTGGTAGAGCTTATCGGAACATGGATGCCCTAGGTATATCCTGGTTGCATTATGGTGTCCATGCTATCACTAATGAATGTAGGCTTGGGAGTCCTTTTAGTTTTTCCTGATTTCACGTTTGAGCCTCATTTGTATGACTCATGACCTCACCCACGAGACTCCCAAAACATAACGGGTCTTCTTTTTAAGCCCTTTTCAAACCCTCTAAACATGAAAATATTGTCGAGCAATCTTGTGGCCTTTCATGCTTGTTAAACTGAAATTTGAAGTCACGTCTATCCGGCGATAGTTTACCCCTTTTTCGGTTCAGATGGTCAACTGTACGAACAAAGGTATACTCTAGAGGCCTCGAATATCTGGAAGAGTACTCTCAGGTATAATTTTAATCCTTTTTCGGGCCTAAGGGACTAAATTTACGAAAAAGGAACCCCCATAGAGTCCATAGTTAAGCTCTTTTTAGACTCCCTAAAATTGAAAAGATCATCGAGTGACCTTATTCTTTCACACTCGTTAAAATGGTCCAGAAGAACATTCCTGGCGGAGTCCATAGTTAAGTTTTTTTCAGACTCCTTAAAAATGAAAAAATGGTCGAGTAATCTTGTCTTTATCACACTCGTTAAAATGGTTTTGAATAGACATCTTGTCGGTGCTAGTTTACCCCTTTTTCGAACCGACTAGACTACCTTCAAAAAAGGTACCCCATTGGAGTCTCCTTTTACGTTTTTCAGACTCTCTAAATATGAAAAACCACCGAGCTTACTTTCTCTGGGCTCGTTAAACTTACATCGAAGGACGTTACCATTGTGTGTTTTGTTAACTACGTTTTCATACCTGCGTCTTTGGTCTAATGTCGGCTCCATGTTGCTCTCAACTGAACCATCTGAAGCATGCCTTATACGCAATCCCTGTAGCACTTTGCCTCCGCGTCTTAACACCTTTGGTCCCAGTAGGGATTTTTTCTGAGTGTCCTTGCTTTCCTTGCACCTCGAACTTGTATGTTTTCGACACTCGTTCCTCCTTTGTAACGTAACATTCTTTTATTCTTTTTCCAAAATTATTGAAAAAGACAAAAAAATCAAATATACCCCAAAAAGAGGAAGGGAAAAGTATTTTCTTTTTGTTGGCAGCACAATAAGTTGCCCTTGGCTAAAGCACATCTGTCTGTTTATTCATCAAACCCAGGGATTTAATATGACCTTAGGGAGTTGTTCCCACTACATTGAGCTATGTCCTCCTCCGTTTGGTTATTCTTCCAAACATATGGAGAGTTTGTGTTGCCTCCTGCCTCATAAAATTCGGTTAATATCATGTTGCCTGAGTCTCATCATTTGTCATGCTATTGTCCAAGGGAAGTTTTTACCAAGCCTGAGTCGGCCCCTCTGTAGTTTGTCTCTTGCCCTCATGCCCAGCCATCCCGAACATCCAATCAAGTCTTTGTTCGAAATCAATGAAGCCTTTAGTCTGATCATCAAGATTCTCTAGTCCATGACTGACGAGCCATCGAAGACCTCTGGGTAGTGAAGTCGTACACTCATATTACAATCCTACCCGATTTTTGAAGATTTTGAATTTGTTGCTCGAGCTCTGAAGACCTCATCTCTAGCCATCAGGCCTTATCAGCTTCTAGAATATGGATACTCTACATGTATATATTTTTTATTTCGAGATGTAGCTCCACTGTGTATTGTTCGCGGCTACACTTTATATAGTTATATGACATGGATCTAAAGTGTATTTGATTGGTAGCCATGATTTTATTTTATCCCAAGCATGGGTATGCCCGCCTCGGTGAGACAATTTTTATTTTGCAGATGACACCTCCCGATCTCTGGTCCCTGGGCTCACTTGTTCGGCACATCGGTGAAGATTGTTAATGTATTTCGGCCATCAAATGCTCTTTTGACCTCACACATTAGGGGGCAACTGTTATAACCCTAATTTGCACCAGACATGCTTACCTAGCATCAGGCCATCTCAGATTCCTTCTTTGCCAAAACATTGTTGAACAACTCTTCTTAAAAACCCCTTTTATAAAGGCCCATGCACCCTGCTCCATTACTGCACATGTGTACACGCTAACTAACCCAAGACAACCCACGTGTACCTAAAAAAGCCAGAAAAAAGGAAAGTTGTTGATGGAACACACAACTTTGGGTAAGTTAACTAAACCTTTCAACCATGCATGGCCGGTCATCTGACCAAATACCTAGCTCCTTCTAACCTATAAAAGAAGGGGTAGGGGTCCCATTTGGAAGAGGAGAATCATAGTAAAGAAACTATACCCAATTAAGCATTCCCTTTGTCCCAACCTTTAGCCATCCTTGTGCAAAGAGAAGTATAGAGCAAAGCAGTTGGAAGATAGTGGAAGAAGAGCCTAGGACCAGGATCAAGGAGAAGTAGTTGACTTTATCATTGTAAGGTATCATTGTGAAGTTAATAAGAGAATTGTTTTTCCTATCCTGCCATATGAGATTGTCATTATTGGAATATTGATTGTATGATTGATTAAATCTCTAACCCATTAGTTCATAGATCAAATGCATGTGGAGTTCTTTTTTTGTCTTTAGTGAATGTAGGTCAGCATTGGGAGGAGAGTTGCAATAAAAGAACGACCAAGCGCAAAAAGGAATCGACATCAAACACAAAAAATAAGGTACGTCAACTTAATCTCTTGAGCCTTGTGTTTACATATGAGTAATGGGGTTTCGGCATGGGATGATGGTAAAAAGTAAGAATCTTTAGGTCATTTCTGCATGCATGATAAAACCATTAGTGCTAGTCCGTAGGAGGGATTTCCCACCCACAAAAACCATGAAAACAAAGTGGTTTCCAACCTGTTTGGAATATACACAGTGATCATATCTACTTCATGTACATATAAGTCCCAATACATAAGTATCAAATTTCTAATACCACATCCTTGGTTATTTATTTAGGCCATAAATGGAAATTTTCAACCTCCAAACTAGGTCTTCCTTCATTTCACTAAAAAAACTTATAGCTGCGACATATAGATTTCTTCTTCAAGTTCCCTATGTCAGAATGTCGTCTTCACATTCATTCATTTTATTTCAATAAAAAAATAACAATGACAATCAAATTAAATCTAATAGAATTTAACCTAGAACATGATCGAAAATCTCACCAAATTTAATTCCTTCTACCTAGGAATGTCCCTTTTCTAGCAAGCGAGCTTTGTACTTCACCATGTTACCTTTTACATTGAACTTATTCTTAAACACCCATTTTCTACCAACTAGTTTTCTTCCAGCAGGAAACTTAACCAAATCCCATGTCATGTTTTTTTCAAAGGTATCCATTTATTCATTCACAACCTTCTTTCAAGGTTTAATTTTGTCTATATCAAATGCCTCTCTAATAGTTCTAGGATCATCATTAGTAGCATAAAAACAAAGGTAGAATGAATATTAGGTGGACTATACCTTTCTAATTGCCTTCTTTATCAAAATGATTTTATCAAGATGGGGGCTTGAGTTCATTCATCATTTAGTTCATTATCTTATGTTGAGTTGGATTCTCCATCTTTCAAATTAAAATGCATCCATTTTTATTCTTCCCTACTTGGTTGTTCTTCCTACTTTGTAGGACTTTAACCTCTAAAGTTTACATTATGACTTTAGATAGTCTTCTTTATTTCGGGGTTCGAAAACTCATATCCTTTTACACCACTACTATACCCAATAAAGATATGCTTATCTAATTTATAATCCATCTTACTACTTTTATATTTTAGGACATGCAAATAAGCATCACAACCAAAAAATATAAGATGTTGAAGAGAGGATTTCTTACTATTCCATGCCTCATGGAAAGTTTTATTAGAAAGGGTTGATGTAGGTGATTGATTGATCATATAACATGTAGTCTCTACTACCTTTTCCCATAATTATTTCTTTAAGTCTACACCATTGAATATATTTATTAATATTTCCATTAGTTTCCTATTCATTCTCTCCATCATATTGACAGAGAAACTCCACATTAAATACCAAGTGTGAGCCAAGGAAAGGTGGAATACTGAATTCAAAAAAATTCACACCCATAGCCTTGGTGATGGTGTAAGGCCCATATCGGAGTGCTCTAAGTTTCCTATGGGGGGCTATGGAACTTGATGTTAATTTCACCATTGTTTGTACTTGGAATTGTCTTTCTACAAAATATCATGAAATTGTTGTTGGATGTGGTGAATCCATTCAACAAGTTTGGTTTCTCTATTTGCTTCATCTGAGAATGGGTGGAATCTTCTTGTGTTGATGAAATAGGCATAGCTATGTTAATTGGGGACAATGGATGGAACCCCAAGCACACCTAAAAAGGGCAATGGGAAATGGAACTATGAAGGGATCTATGGTAGCTATGAGGAACATAAGGAAGGTTTTAATTCCATGTACATGGGTGCATGGAGTTTTATAATATGAGGATATGCACAATCATCCCATTGATTATGTTTGCATATCCATAGGTCTGGGGGTGGAAGGTGGTGGATTTGGTTAGCTTAGTCCATTATTGACCACAAGCTAAACCAAAACGTACTAAGTAACATGTTTTCCATATCTAAAACAATGGTTTGTGGCAACCAAAAATGAACCCAAACATGCTCGGAGAAAATCTTAGCAGTGGCTTTCACCAAGATACTCTTCTTGTAGGGTGATACAATGGCCATCTTAGAGAACTAGTCAACAACCACAAAAAATAATCATTACCATGCTTGGTTGAGTGCAGAAAAAACATATAATCCATGGAGATTAACTTCCAAGAATTATCTGGAGTAGGTAGAGGAGTGTACAACCCATGCTTCTTGACGGAAAGTTTAATGATGGCACATGTGATGCATGATCCGATATACCTACTAACATTTTATCAAAATTTTGGCAAGTTTTTTCCAATAAAAAGTAATTCTACAATATTG
>ML779219.1:170160-194023 GCA_009831015.1 Picea engelmannii
TGGTCCTAATACAATAACCGACATGATCAATCCACAATGGGGATTGATCCCATGAATAATATATCAATAATAATAAGAATACTCTTTGCAGTTACATTATTTCAACACTCCCCCTTAACAAGAAGGGTATTCCTCAACAGCATCAGGCGAGAGAGGTCTGCATCATCAGTGGCACCAGGAGGATAGTATCATCAATATCATCTTGGAACATTGGCTGGCATATCTATAAGTCATCAAAAGTTTTCTTCATCGGCAGCATTGTCATTCTCGAAAGAATGTCATCATCATCTGCATCAATATGTATCAATATAAAGTGATACCTCATCATAGCACTAGGCTGGCCCATCACAGTACTAAACTGGCTCTATGTCACAGTTGTTAAGCTGGTAGCTCAGTGTAAGTCACATATTGCTTTACATCTAACAACTAGGTTAGAAGAAAGGTATACATCATCTTGCTTTACGTCTAACAACTGGGTCAGAAGCAAGGAACACATCATCTTGCTTTATGTCTAACAACTAAATCAAAAGCAAGCAGTCATCTTGCTTTATGTCTAACAGCGAAATCAGAAGCAAGGAACACACACATCATCTTGCTTTACATCTAACAGCGAGGTCAGAAGCAAGGAGTCATCTTGCTTTACGTCTAACAATGAGGTCAGAAGCAAGGAACACACACATCATCTTTCTTTACGTCTAACAGCGAGGTCAGAAGCAAGGAATCATATTGCTTTATGTCTAATAGCGAGGTCAGAAGAAAGGAACACACACATCATCTTGCTTTACGTCTAACAGCAAGGTCAGAAGCAAGGATTCATCTTGCTTTACGTCTAACAGTGAGGTCGGAAGAAAGGAATCATCTTTCTTTACGTCTAACAACGAGGTCAGAAGCAAGGAACACATATACTCCCCCTTTCAAGGAGGGTCCTTTCAGACTATACCAAGCTTCTCTCGAAAGTGTTCAAAATTTACATGAGATAGAGGTTTGTTCAACACATCAGCAACTTGTTCATCTGTGCTAACATACAGGAGCTTCAAGGCTCCTCTCTGCACCATGTCACGGATGTAATGATAGGGAATCTCTATGTTCTTCGAACTGTCATGGAATACAGGATTCTTTGTCATCTTTATGCAGCTCTGGTTGTCACATAGGATCATGGTTGCTTCCATTTCTAGGTCAAATAGATCGATCATCAACTTTCGCAGCCATATAGCTTCGCAGCTAGTAGAACATGCGGCAATGTACTCTGATTTCGCTGTGTTGAGAGCAATACTGGATTGCTTCCTACTCTGCCACCAGATCATGGATGATCCCAAACTGAAACAGCATCCGGAAGTGATTTTTCTGTCAGCAATGCTTCCTGCCTAATCTGAATCAGTGTATCCACTCAATGTGAAATTATGATCTCCATCATAACTGAAACCACAATCTAATGTACCTTTAAGGTACCTCATCACATGTTTTGCAGCCACTAGGTGAACATGTTTGGGTTCTACCAGAAACTGACTCAAGGTGTTCACGACAAAACAAATGTCTGGTCTGGTGTTCGGCAGGTACATCAGCAATCCAATAATTTGTCTGTACAGTGTGGCATCTATCAAGTCTGATGAAGTATCGACCAGTAGCTTCAGCTTCGCTTCCATGGGTGTATTCATTGGCTTGCATTCCAACATGTCAAATCTCTTCAAGATTTCGACTGTGTGCTTCCCTTGGTTAAGGAAGATCCTCTCTGGACTCTGCCATACCTCAAGACCTAGGAAATAGTGCATTAGGCCGAGGTATTTCATCTCAAATTCTGAAGTGAGTCTCTTCTTATATTCGGTGATGATCTTTTCTTCTCCAGTTAAGAATAAGTCATCCACATACAACAATAGTATTACTGGCTCATCGTTCATAATTTTGAAGTAGAGATTTGAATCAGCTTTACTCTTGGTAAAGCCCAAGCTTGTCAAGAAACTATCTATATGGCCATACCAAGCTCTAGAAGCTTGCTTCAATCCGTATAAGGCTTTCTTTAATCTACAGACATGAGACTTCCTGTCTTCAACCTCAAATCCTTGGGGTTGCTCTATATACACTTCCTCTTCGATAACACCATTCAGGAAGGTTGTCTTCACATCCATCTAGTGCAACTTCCATTTCATCTTAGATGCAAGAGCTATGATGGTTCTAATTGAAGTGTATATGGCTACATGAGCAAATGTCTCTTCATAGTCAATGCCTTCTTTCTGGGAAAATCCCCGAGCGACTAATCTTTCTTTATATTTCTCAATACTTCCATCAGTAGCATGTTTTATTTTAAAGAGCCATTTTGATGATACCACATCCTTACTTTTTGGTCTGGGAACTATTTCCCATACATTGTTCTTTATTATGGATCGGTATTCTTCTGTCATGGCATTTGCCCATTCCTTCTTTTGAATGGATTCTTCAAAGCAGGTAGGCTCCTCATCTAGGAGATCACACATCAAAGTCGTGTAACTGGAGAATGGCTTTGGTCTTTTCACCTATCTCAAGGTTCCTTCTAGAACACCATACTTCTCTCCATCTTGAATAAGCTCTCTTGTCCAAGCAGGCTTTCTTTTATGGGAGAAGGCCATTTGAGGAGGTTCTTGAAATTTTGTTATATCATGGTCTTCAGGAGTTTCCTCATCAGGGGAAGTTACGACTTCCCTCACTGGTTCTGCAGCTCTGGGAACTTCCCTCACGGATTCTGCAATCCTGGGAATTACGAGTTCCTATTCATATACTTCTTCAAGCTGGCATCTTCTTGATTTATTAAGTGTTGCTTCTTCATTAAAGGTCACATCCCTGCTGATCTCAATGTGGTGGTGACCTGGTATGTATTTTGAAGGCCTTGGAGACCTCACAGTATCCCACAAATATTCCCTTCTTTCCGGAGGGTTCCAGCTTGTTTCTTTTCTCTTTCGGAATGTGTATGAAGACTGGGCAGCCAAATATTTTGAGATGGCTTACCTCTGGCTTCTTTACCTATAGCTTTCATGTATCTACTGACAACGCCAACTACATGTGAAATATCTAGTCTTGTACTTATCATTGCATACATTAAAATTCCTATTTCATTAGCATATGGTACATGAGACATATAATCCTTTTTCTTCCTTATTACTAGGACATAAACTTGAAGAAAGCTTGAAATGGGAAGCCAAAAAGGGATATTTATTGGTTTCACATTATTCATACTGAATCTCATGAGTATTTTGTCCACATTCTTTTTGCGATAACCAAATCTTACCATGTTTCTTGTCTCTATGCATTTCTATACCCAATATTTATTTGGTTTCTCCTAGATCCTTCATATCAAATGTCCTAGCCAACTGAGTCGTTAACCTACTAATCTCAATCATGATTTTTCTTGCTACAAGCATATCATCAAGATATAATACCAAGATAATGAATATGTCATTTTCCAACATTTTTAATTAAACACAATGATCATAGTCACTTCTTGTAAAATTTTGGATCATCGTGAAGGAATCAAAATTCGTGTACCATTTCCTAGGATACTGCTTCAGGCCATACAATGACTTCTTGAGTTTGCAAACAAACATTCTTTTGTGATCCTGAACAAACCCTTATGGTTGTTCCATATATATTTCCTAATCCAAATCTCCATGTAAAAATGTTGTTTTAACATTTAGCTTCTCTAACTCGAGATCAAGTAAAGAAACTAGTGATAATAGAACATGAATTGAAACAAGCTTAAAAAATGGTGAAAAAAATTCAGGGAAATCAATACCTTCCTTTTGAGAATACCCTTTTTCCACCAGTTTTTCTTTGTACCTTTCAACTTTATCATCAACACCCTTTTTCAATTTGTATATTGTTAGTGATCCAAGTAGATATCGGTGGCCACCCACCTATTCCAATTGACTCATTTTACCAGTTTCAGTTTGGCAGTTTTGTTTCTAGTTTTTGGGTCCCAAACTTTCAGGGCCGTTTTGAGGCCCTAAACATCGTTTTAGGGATCACCATAGTAAAACTATAAACGAATTCAAATATGAAGGTAACATGTGCATTCCTCAAATAGACCTTTCCAATGGGATATTGTACGCCTAAAACGGAGTTCGTATGCAAAAGTTATGCCCCTGGGAAGTTGATACACCAAACTACCCAAAACGGGGTCGACAAAAGTGTTGGTTTTTCATCTTCTGGGGTTAGGGTTTTTTATTTTCTTTATGTTAAAAAGGCCTTTAGAGCCTTCTTTTAAATCATCTTCTTGTGAATGCGAGTAGCCTTCACATCTCTTCTCGTAGATAAGTTGCCACCATTCTAGCGAGTCTTTCACTCTGTATTTTTACAGTATTTGTAGATTTTCGCTCATTAATAGAAATTGTGTATTATTGTATCTCTATGTTTATGGTTTCATCTCAGATATATTTATGTTATATTGTTGGATATCCGATACATCTCTGTACATTTCTTTATTATATCTCCGATCTCATTTCATTCCAAAAATAATTTGGATTAGTGGTATCAGAGCAAGTTGTTTTTTATCGTTTTTCAATGCATGTCCTCGACGAGGTCTGAGTATAGAAAGTTGAGTCTTGAGTTTGTCTCTCTTAAGTAAAATCGCTCTCACACACCCAAGAAACCCTCCATGGTAGAAGAAAATAAAAACGATGGAGTAGAAGATTCTATAAATCTGTTGCTTGAGCAAGATCTCACGTGACAGAGGGACGAAATGATGGAGAATTTTTCCCACATCCTTCAACAACTGTCAATAAAAACTGGTGCATCTTCATCAAGCATCCACTTTGGAGGCACCTTGCCTTTCAAAGTACAAGTTAATTTTGATATTCCCGTATTTGAAGGATAGATAGATGTAGATTCCTTAGACAAATGGTTAAATCTTCTAGAAGGTTATTTCTTTGTTCACAATTTTTTCGACAGGGAAAAGATCACCTTCGCACTCCTTAAGGATCTCCCCCATGTCAAACATTGGTGGGAAACTTACTGGGAGAAAAGTTCCATAGAGGAGTCTGAAATATATGGGGCCAAGCCCACTTGGGATTTTTTTGTGTATGCGGTTAAGGAACAATATCACCCCATTGGAAACTATGAAGACTAGTACACAAAATGGACTATGTTGCGTCAAGAGAGGGGCCAAGCAGTGTCAGATTTCACCAATACCTTCCATATCTTGTGCACCAAGTTGGGTGTCAAAGACTCTGAGTGACATCTGGTTCTGAAATACCGTGGGGCTCTGCATAGGTACATCCAAACCAAAATGGATTTCCTATACATCTCTTCATTGGGAGTTTCCTATCGATATGTTTTCAAAATCGAGAAAAAAATTAGGCACCAAAACAAATGGGAGTTCGGGTATGCAAACCCGCAACAACCAAAGTATGATAAAGACGACCCTAACAAAAAACCTCATGAAAACTAGTCTAAGCCATAGAAAAAGAAGGGTCACGCGAAGACGAAGAAGGACACTAGAAAATGGTGTGATTTCCACAAAATCCCATGGCACAAGACTGATGAATGTCACTCAAAACAATCATCGGTGGCCGAGATAAAAGACAAGGAGTCGAACCCTGATTCGGAATCTGATTTAGACAATACTGGTAGAAGATAGATCATCGATGTAGACACCACTGCTATTGTAGCAACCACAATAATTCAACCAAAAGAACCAAGAGATCCTGAAGAGGGGGAGAGCCTTTTTCATTCACAGATGTGGGTGAAGGGGACCCTGCTGCATTTATTATTGATAGTGAAAGCCAGAAGAACCTCATCTCATCATAGGTCATCAAACAGTTGGGATTGTTGACAACACCACACCCACAACCATACAACATCAGGTGGCTTCGCCAGGGACAATATCTTCATATCAGCCAGCAGTGTCGATTTTCATACGAAATCCATCCCTTCAAGGATGAGGTATTATGTGATGTTTCCACGTTGGATGTTTGTGATTTTCTCTTGGGCCAGCCATATATGTGCAAGTGCCATGTTATTTATGAGTCTTGGCCCCATAGTTTCATTGTTACTCTGGGTGGTCATCTCTATAGGATATCAGAGGTAATTCCAACTATTGTCCCACCAAAACAGTGTTGCAAGGTAGTATCTCATACTAAAAAATTCAGCTTCTTCACAATCTATTCAAAAGGTGAACAGAAGGACACTACAACCATGACATCCTTAGTCGAAGCACCTTATATCCAACAGAAGCAGGTCGACAAGATTACAACAAAGAGAAAAGATTTCTTATGCACACAGTCATCTCATGTAGCCTGACTGGTTAAATAGATTCAACCTCGTCAGCAACAAGTTCAAGACAACCTTCCACAAAACAAGTAGCACGACGTCTCCAGCAAGGCCACCAGTGCACCAAGATTAAGTAATAGCAATTTCTTTCCCCTCTCCCCCGGGAACTCAACGCAATGGAGACCATTTGTTGGCCCTTGACCAAGTTTTGAGGAACACTTGGTCATATTTGACCATTTTTGGGACTTTGACAGCCTATCAAAGATGGAGCGCCAGGCGAAGCATAGATCAGGGGATCTCATCCCACTTTGGGCCTCTTTTAGGATTTTGGGTTAATGTAATGGGAAATGGATGTCAGCCCGTGGGTTTACCCACGCATAGGCCCACTTTTGTAATCTATAAATAGATATTAAGACAATGTAGGGGGGGGTGGCTTAGTGCTATTAATTATATCTATGTGATCGAATGTGGATTGTAAAAGCTTTGTGCATGATTGTAAGAGGTTTGCAGGGCTAAGTGCAAGTTGTTGTAGGAGGTTGGGAAAGACTTTGTGCTAAAGCGCAAGGAAGAAGGATCTAGCGAGCTGCGTAGATATTATGTCCTGTGCGAAGTAAGGATTGTTGAGGCTCAATGTTGTAACTACTTGACCAAGATAATAAAAAAGAAGAGTCTGTGGAAGTAGCCCCAGGGTAGGGGTGAACCACATAAATCTATGTTTCATGCTTTGTGTTGTTGCTTACATGTGTTGTCCCTCTCTTGCTAAGTGCTATGACATGTTTAGATAGATTTACTTATGATTTGTGCTTATTAGATGTGTATGAATAGTAGATATAATGTGTATAAGGATGCTTAGTGTTGATATACTAGATTTGATCTGTTTTACTGTTGCTAAGTGCTGAAATACCTTAGATCTAAGTGAATATTGCAATGCTATGTGCTTTCTGCAAAGTATAATAAGGGTTGAATATTGATGAATGATCGATGCTAAGTACTTTGTAAGCTATTTAATCACAGATCTGTGTCCCAGCTAAGGTTGCAGACACTTGAGTCCTGCAACCACCCCTGCCTCTACCTTGGGTGAGACTTCATCTGCTTCGTAGGTGTTGTCGAAAGGGCCGGCAGTTAGGGTTTTGTTGGTGCACTCTTGTAGCGTTGAACCCTAGGTCTACTCCTGTGCCAACAAATGGTTCTGTTGTCGGGACCTGAAACTGTGATTGCTGGGAACTGAGGAAGAAGAAACTTTGTGCAAAAGAAAGCTCTGTGCGTAGATCTGTTTCCCTAGTGCACATATTTTTACTCGACCTGTGAAGCTTTGTGCCAGGAATAAGGTTAGATCTAGAGAAAGGAAGATCAGATTTGAATAAAAGAAGCAAGATTTGAATGCTCTTTGCTCTGAGAAAAGTAAAAAGTGGAAATTTATGAAAGAAAGAGGTCAGATCTGCAGAAAAGAGGTAAGATATGTAAGCTCTATGCTCTGATAAAGGTAAGAATATTTAAAAGTTCTTAGATCTCGAAGCTTTGTGCCCTGTAGAAGTAAAAGAAGTGAAAATTTTTGTTTCTAAAGTATGGATTTAGTTATGCTTGATAGATTTTGTCCTAGTTTGAAAACTAGCGCATTTTTAGATGAAAGAACGTTTGATATGAATAGATCTGATAAGAATAATGAAAGATATGTTATACCTATGCATAGAAATAATTTTTGGACTAACCAATGGATGCAGGATCCTAGAAAGAAATTTTTGCAGTCTAGCCATTATGACCCTAGCAAGCAGTACAAGAAAATTTGGGGATCATTGAAGAGAAAGAGAGGATGAACTCTTTGTTACAGTTGCAGAAGACCAGGACATCTTGCTGAGGAATGCTCTGGGAGAAACGCTAGTTTCCTCTGTTGTAAGGCTATGGACCATGAAGTACTGGATTGCCCTAAAATGATTGATAGACTTGAAAAGCTGAATATGGAGCAAGCAAACTCGGAAGGAGATCAAGAGACTAAGATTATAGAAGAACCCCATAAAGAATCAGAGATTATGTTACTAAAAATGAAAGAAACCCTAGATGAACATAAAGATGCCAGATTGTCAGAGATCTTCAAAGAAAAGAAGAAAATCGAAATAAGAATAGGAGACTTCAAAATCGACTGTGTTCTGGATGAGGGAACACAAATGAACATTATGACATAAAGTACTTGGGAAACCCTAGGGAGGCCTGCTATGGTTCCTTCACTAGGAAAAATAGGGTTGTTTAAAGGAAAAATGGTAACCCTATGTGGCAGGATTACCCAGATAGCTATGAGTACACATGGAGCTTCGACAGAGGAAGAATTTGAAGTTATTAAATTTATTGAGGACGATGCCCCATTTCCAGCTTTGTTAGGCAAGATCTAGATTGAAAAATACCAGATCCGGAGAAAAGAAGAAAAGGAAGCCCTAGAACAAAAGAAGCAAGAACTCATGGAATTTATGACTAGAAGGATCGCCTACTTGATGGAATAACAAGAGAACAGATCTAAGATATCGAACACCAGGGACTTGGATGTCGAAGCTATAAGAGCATTAGAGGAGCCACAGAAGACTGAAATACCTAATCCATATGATGAAGAAGTATTACCCTTGGATCTGAAGAAAGAATCTCAGCATCGCGAAGTGACTATGTCGAGAGAAGATAAGAATCAGAATGGAAAAAGGATGACCGAGACAAATCTCACTAGGAAGAAGGCTAGGAAGCTAAGTAAGAAGAGAGCCAAGATTGAAAAGTTACAGAAGATTCCAGAGGAAACTTCGCAGAAGGAAAAATCACAGTAATTGAGCTTCGCCAAGATATCAGAACAGTGACATATGGCACTTCGTCGTAGCAAAGAAATATATTCGTTGGAGGTCAATATATATGTTCGACTGCCACTCCGAACGGATCGAAAAGCATTAAAGGATCACTGCCACACCATTGGACCTCACCATAACAGACAGATCTACGATAATGGAAGCCTCATAACCGTTACAAGCAGACCGTTGACGAATTTCCTATTTAGCTCATTGTGCCATGCACGAAAGACACTTTTGCTAAATCATGAATTTGAGCCCGCAATTGTGAACAATGATTACTCTTCCCTTTCTCTCTAGCTACGTTACTATGAGAACATGAGCTATTGGTCCTGAGCATATATGTCCGACGAATTTAGCATAGTTGAAGAATCTGTAAGAGAGGTACTCACTAGCCTCAGAGCCGAGAGAGTCATGTCAGAACGAGGATTGTCTACAGGTGTACAAGCATAGTTCTCGGGAGCACTGCCATCTTCCCCCTCCAATGCTTAAGTAGGACCATCCCAACTTCCCTCAAAAATACGATCGAAGCTCGAAAATGATTTTGCAACTGTGAATATGATCCCAATCATCTTACCTACATACATCACACCTCTAAGCGGCATAGTGAACTGAGATAGTGTGCCCATGGAATTTGAATACGAGTTGGCCATTGCATACCTCCCGAAGGGGATACGCGCAGTGTGCGCTGACCAAGACAAGATCGCCACCTTGAAGTTTAGTGAATTCAACCTCAGCAACAGGAAGGCATACAGTATGCTAGCCCCGCATAAGTATTTGACTATCACCAATGGGAAGAACCTGAAGATTGTTCCCCAATAATCGACCCATAACCTTGCGCAGTCAACCCTCCTCAATGTAATGAAGATTCCTCATTTCAAGAGGCATCAAGAAGTAAACGTGTGCGTCAAGTTACTAGTGTTCTGCTATCATGGAGTATACCTATGGTTGAACCAGTGCATCACAGTGGATCTGACTCTGATCAATCGGATCACAGGGCTAAGCATGTAGGGCCCCGACCTGTAGGAGTTTTACCCCGAAAAGACCACAGATCGCGGTCTTGCCCAGAGAATAAAGGACACTTATGGAGATGTAGAGAAAGGCATGTGAGGCTACAAGGTGGCTTCCATCGAGAATGTCGCAATGTGCCTTGGTTGTCAAATGATCACAAGCAAACTAGCTCAAAAAAATAGACCGACCCAAGTGACCAGATTCGTAGTTGACCTCGCAGGAAAGTGCATGGAGGGACTACAAATGAACTAGGCATAGTACCTTGTAAACCAACTAGAGCTTGATTGCAGAGAAGCACAAGACCAAGGGTATGAGTTCCACTTCAATTCGCTTCTCATATTGATCGCGTTCATCGCATGGGAGCTATCGGAAGGTGCAACTTTCCTGGACACCGCGCCATTTGAACCACTGGCCATGAAGTTATGTATGCTATGGTACTCTAGTGACATGAACAAGCAGTGGCATTCCAATGCTGTCTTCCATGCCTATTACAGCCAGTTGAAGATCGCAATCTAGTCTACACTGCACATCACCCCGAACGCACTTCACAGGTTTAGACCATTAATGAAATTTAGTGTGGACCGCCACTTCATCTACAGTAGCTCCAGTGATATTACAAGTTGACAGAAGATGACTTGGAGGAGATTACCAAGGAATGGTCGGAGGACCTCCTTGTTCCAGTGAACCCCGTAGAGATTTCCAATGTGGATAGCCCTGAAACTATGCTGGAAACACCTAGACCAAGCAAGGCCAAGAAAGATGAAGAAGTTCAAGATGTCAACAGTACTTCTACAGAGACCGCTTCGATCTCACCTGAGCAAGGAGACGATGGTGGAGAGCAAGGTGGCACAGAAGTCGAGAAAAACAAAGGTGAAGTTACTCCACCTATACAGGAGGAGGATCCATCCAAGAAAAGAAAGGTTACCCCACCAAAGCCTTCGTCTCAAAAGAAAGGTAAAGTCACAAGGACTACGTTTAAGACTACCCTCACCACAAATGACTTTGACTTCTTAGTCGCTGCACTGAATGACACTTCACTAGAGATCGTAGAAAAGAAATAAGTGAAGTAGGAGGAGGTATTCAGCCGAATCAAGGGTGAACTTCAAGAAGTGCAACAGGAACTACAGTCCAGCCGCGCAGTTTCTACTGCACCCTTGACAATTGGAACAAAATAACCAGGAGATAAGCTAGCCCAATTGCACTAGATTGCCAATAAAGTTGAAGCATGCCTTCAACAAGCTCAGGAAGAGACAGTGCAAGCCACCCAGGCTTTGGCACAGGCACAAAAAGACATGTTAGAACAGTGTAGTAATGCAGAACAAGAAAAACTAGCTCTTCAAACAAAGTGGGAGGAAGAGAAAGCAGAGCTACAACAGAGAAAAGAGTAGTTGCTCACAGAGCAACTCGAGATAAAGGAACTGGTCGATAGAGCACTTCGCTCTGTGACAGTCATCGAAGTCCAAATAGAAGAACGGGTTCCACAGCAAGTGGCACAACTAGAAGGAGTGATCTAGCAGCTTCAGCAGCGCATCGCAGATCTGGAACTTTGCACTATGCCTGAGACCCCTCAAGATATAAGAGACCTAAGAGAGGCAAATGCCTATAGCGCAATTGGCAGATTGAAATCCCTTGAATTGGAATGCAAGCAGTTGATTTTCAGGAGTGCTCAGACATATGAGACCCTCATGGAGAGTCCAGAATTGTAGGCATTGGAGTCATACCTCCAAGAAGCAAAGCAGCATGCAGATATGTTACAAGCACAGCTAAAGACCTTAACACTAGTTGAAATAATTAAGAGGTTTCCAAAGCAGCGCACAGCCCAGCAGCAAATCCACACCATCCAGAACAAAGTGATGGAAGTCTCTCAATGACTTCAACTAGTGAAAGAAAAGGCATGCTAGTTGTTCACTGAAGTTGAAAACCAAGGAGTAGAACTTGAACAGGTTGTGCATACAGCAGAACAATGCCTAGAAGGTTTGGTGAACGAGGCACTCATCCAGGAGTTTGTTGAGCAAGAGGCAGTAGAAAGACAGCAAGTTGAAGCAACTCGAGCCAAGCTCGAGGAATTCGAAGCAGAATTGAACAGACCTGAGTGACTCGGGATGAATCACAAGTGAGTGTTGGGGGCATGTTGGCCCTTGACCAAGTTTTGAGGAACACTTGGTCATATTTGACCATTTTTGGGACTTCGACAGCCTATCAAAGATGGAGCGCCAGGCGAAGCAAAGATCACAGGATCTCAACCCACTTTGGGCCTCTTTTAGGGTTTTGGGTTAATGTAATGGGAAAGGGATGTCGACTCGTGGGTTTACCCACGCGTAGGCCCACTTTTGTAATCTATAAGAAGATACTAAGATAATGTAAGGGGGGATGTCTTAGTGCTAGTAATTAGATCTATGTGATCGTATGTGGATTGTAAAATCTTTGTGCATGATTGTAAGAGGCTTGCAGGGCTAAGTGCAAGTTGATGTAGGAGGTTGGGAAAGGCTTTGTGCTAAAGCACAAGGAAGAAGGATCTAGCGAGCTACGCAGATATTTTGTCCTGTGCAGAGTAAGGATTGTTGAGGCTCGGTGTTGTAACTACTTGACTGAGATAATAAAGAAGAAGAGTTGGTGGGCGTAACCCCAGGGTGGGGGTGAACCACGTAAATATGTGTGTCATGCTTTGTGTTGTTGCTTACATGTGTTGTCCCTCTCTTGCTAAGTGCTATGACATGTTTAGATAGATTTACTTATGCTTTGTGCTTATTAGATGTGTATGAATAGTAGATTTGATGTGTATAAGGATTCTTATTGTTGATATACTAGATTTGATTTGTTTTACTATTTCTAAGTGTTGAAATACCTTAGATCTAAGTGAATATTGCGATGCTCTGTTCTTTCTGCGAAGTATAATAAGGGTTGAATATTGATGAATGATCGATGCTAAGTACTCTGTAAGTTATTTAATCATAGATATGTGTCCCAGCTAAGGTTGCAGACACTTGAGTCCTACAACCACCCCTACCTCTACCTCGGGTGAGACTTCATCTGCTTCGCAGGTGTTGTCGAAAGGGCTGGTAGTTAGGTTTTTGTTGGTGCGCTCTTGTAGCGTTGAACCCTGGGTCTGCCCCTATGCCAACACCATTGCTTCCTAAGGAGGGAGGATTGATTTAAGTGGATATTGGAGGCCACCCACCTAATCCAACTAGTTCATTTTGGCAGTTTTAGTTTGGCAATTTTATTTCTAGTTTTCGGGTCCCAAACTTCCAGGGTCATTTTGAGGCCCTAAACAACGATTTTACGGCTCACCACAAATAGACTATAGACAGAGTCAGATTTTGATGGAAACATGTGTATTCCTTGGATATACCTTTAACGGGCTATCATGCCCCTAAAATGGAGGTCATATGATTAAGTTATGCCCCTGGGAAGTTGATACAGCAAACTACCCAAAACGGGGTCCAAAATATTGTTGGGTTTTCATCTTTCGGGGTTAGGATATTTGACTTTCTTTATGTTAAAAATGCCTTTAGATCCTCATTGTAAATCATCTTCTTGCGAATGCAATTAGCCATCACATCTCTTCTCAGAGATAAGTTGCCACCATTCTAGCGAGTCTTTCACTCTGTATTTTTACAGTCTTTGTACATTTTCGCTCATTAATAGAAATTGTGTATCATTGTATCTCTATGTTTATGGTTTCATCTCTAATATATTTATGTTATATTGTTGGATATATGATGCATCTCTGTAAATTTATTTATTATATCGTTGCTCTCATTTCATGCCGAAAATAATCCGGATCAGTTAGGATCCGATCCTAACCCCTCTCCATGGGTCATTAATTAGTAGGATATGTTTTCTATTTAATAAAGGTTGACATTAGTTAGTAAGGCCTAATAAATAAAGAAGAATATGTCAATGTAAGAAGACCTAATTGAAGCTTCTACTTCTAGAAATATCTTCCTCTAGAAGTTTCCGTAGAAGGTATAATTAGTATAAATAAGAGTAGGAGGCATTGGATATTTTGTCTTGGAGATTATTGTAATAGAGCTTTGCCCTGATGGAGGTTGGCCCCTCGAAGAGGTAAGTGAACATTTCTATCATAATAAAGTTTCTCTTCCTGGTGATTATTCTAGTGTTATTATGGTGTTCTTCTGATATTTTCTAGATATATCATTATTATTTTGTTAATGCCTGCTAGATATTTTATGTTCTACATAATAGATTGTATCAGGAATATTGCAAGTGGTATCAGAGCTCTTTCCAAGGAAAGACTTGTGGGATAAAAAAAATTCAAGATAGAGATATATTTCGACGTCTTTAAGCTACAGATATTTGTCGTTACACGCATAAACCTGCGATCGGGGATTCATACACATAGGAAATACAAGTGGTTCTTAAGTGCACATATGTTGGCAACCCTTATAACCCTTGTTGGTACCCCTTCAAGTGGTAGTGCATCAGAAATCATCTATATACAGATCGGCCTAGGCATCTTGAAGCCCTCTGTAGATAAACCAATCAATCACTTGACTTCTATAGTGTCATTGAGATCAACACTCAAGAAGTGACTCTCTAGTACCTGGGTAGTCGGGTAGTATGGCTAAGGGTACGGTCTAGCTTCCTTAGTTGGTTCCCTGAGATATTGGGTTGAGTACTACTATTGGACCTTGCATGTATATAAGAGATCTATAGCACAGAGAAAACCATTAACTGTAGATTCCTTACAAACCCTAACCCTTGGGAATAGAACAGAAAAATAAAAGACAATATCTATTTCAGTGCAATCTTGTCATTTGCATTGGGGTTGCAAAATTACTACATCTTTTGCCCTATTAAGAATTTGGGCATTCCACCTCTGAAGTATTATTTAGTTCAAAGTATAACTCTATAGGAGAAGTATGGGCCTGGAATCACCCTTATTTGTGACCTATCCCATTGCACCCCTCACTTCATTCTAATCGCAGTGTACCCTTCAATTTTAAGCCTTTTTTTCCTACGGACCCAACCCCCTATGGGACACCTTTCTTGAGACCTATCCCATTGGATTCCTCTATTTGTCATGATTACCCAGGTACCTATCATTTTTAAGCCCAATTTTTACATCCCTGACACCTCTTCTTCTACCTAAGCCTTCACCATGCCTACCACTCGCTCTCAGTCCCAAGAAACCTTGGAGGATAGAGTGTCCCACCTAGAACAACAAATTAATGCAACAAAGCTTCCCTTCGTAATGAATTCACCACATTCCTTGACCAGCAATACAACAAATTGGTGAAACTCTTCAAGGGTGAGAATTTTGAGCCAAACCTAGAAGAACTTTTGTCTTCTCATTATGAACATACTCAGTCCTCCTGCTCCCCTTGGGGCTCTCTGCCTTCTTGGAATAAGGTTCCTAAACTTGACATGAATAAATTTGATGGTTCCAACCCAGCAGGGTGGGTTTCTCAAATGGAACAATACTTCTCCCTTCATGATATTCAAGATGATGAGACCAAAATCCATGTAGGGGTTTTGTACTTGGATCAAGAACGTTGGCAGTGGTGGCAGTGGCATAAGAAATGGTATCTAGGAACTCCCAATTGGAACATGTTCTCGAAAGTAGTTTATGCAAGTTTTGATAAGGAATCACAATTTTTGGGACAACTCACTAAGATGCACCAAATTGGCTCTGTCACAAACTTCATCATAGCATTTGAATAGTTGGTTATCCATACTGAGGGCTTATCTAATGAATTTTACCTTGAATGTTTTATCAGTGGTTTAAAAGAAGCTATCAAGGCTCATGTGAACATGCATCATCCTACTACCTGGTAGCAAGCATGTCAATTAACCAGGGAAGTAGATACCATCCTCCAGGTGCCATCCCTGAAGGCTCCATTTACCACCCATATTCACCCAGGGGCTACCCCTGCTCCGACCCAAACTTTGAAGGTCCAAAAGGTCTCTTCCACCGAAATGACGGAATGTCGCAAACAAGGCCTTAGCTACTATTTTGATGAAAAGTATGCACCAAGGCATAAATATAGAGAACAAAATTTCTTCCAGATTGATGCCTCAGCTTCCTCTTCCTATGATGGCATACCATCAAATGAGGTTTTATACCAAGAGGTGGCTCAGCCAAGTGATCCTGCTTAAGATCCAGTTGTCGGGTTGATGGAATATGTGGAACCAGTCATCTCACTTTATGCACTCTCAGGTATTTCGGTCCCACAGACATTGAAGATGAAGGGCTACATTAAACATAGGTTGGTTGTGGTGTCGATTGATAATGGTAGCACCCTATTGAGGAAGATATATGAAATAATCTTACTAAATAATTTTCAGATCTTTCTTGGCTAAGGAAAGATAGATGGGAATATCACCCTATGTTTATAGCCTCAAAATTTGTTTTCTAATCCAAAAGTATTAGCTACAAGGGCTTAGGCTGATTTTTTATAAATAAAAGATTGTTGTAAAATTCAACATTTTTATATAATTTTCTCATTATAACAGATGTAAAAGTAAATGTGGAGACAAAATCAAAAATACAAAGTCACAACTTAACACAGATGAGACAGAATAGAAATCGCTTATTTCATTCCAAGAAATCAAAAGAATCGTTCTCTTTACAAAAATCCCTGAGGGAGTTTGGACCAAAGTCAAACTTAGATGTCCCCGATGAAAACCATACAAAAGGACTTCTGACGAAAAGTAAAAAATTGAACGTTAAACGTTGGATCAACTTGCCATAGATTGCTTCCCACTCGACTCTGCACAATATCCTTTATCATTCATGAAATTTAATTCATAAATAGACAAGTCTACACAGACTAACAAAGATAGATCAACACCTCTGGGAAAAAAAAGTGTCTAAATGATGTAATTCAGCCTTGAGTCTTATTGTCTACAATAGGACCCTACTGTCATAAAAGATAATTAGGATTTTAATGAATTAAAGAATGAATGAAAACTGAACTATCTCAATAAAACTCAAGAGAAGACTTTAGTGTGTTTTCTCCTTCTATTCTCTTCTTTTTGCCTTTAAGCAATCAAAATTAGTTGAAGTAGTTCGACTACTTCTTTTAGTTAAGTTAACTAAAACTCAACTAACTTTTAGTTTAGGGGAAAAATTAATATAATAATAATAAGGGTCTTTAATAAACAAGAACTAGTAGGTGGGACCCCTTCTGACTCCCTTTAGTTTATTAACAAAAATAAACACAACTAGTCAATCAATCAAACACATCCCTCCTTGTGGCTCCCATCATCATTCTCATAATTTGGAAATTAATATCAATGATATTTTAAACCATATCCAAAAAATATGATATCCAAAATATCCAAAAATAGTATGTTGTCCAAAAACTTCAGCAGTCAACTGTTCTCAACAATAAATAAATAAATATACTCAAAAACCATATTTGCCACTTTGGGAAGAAATTTTCCCTTTGTTGTTGTTGTCTCCCTTTGACTTCTCTAAATTAGCCTTAGGTTGTGTGGATCCTTTAGGCTTGATCTCACTGATAACATGAGAGCATTCATCTCTCAAGTGCATGCGAGATGAAATGGATTTGGATGAAACACTTAAGGGAGAGGAGGGGGCAACAACAACTTTTCCTTTATCATGTGTATCGTGGGCTTCAATTTTGAGTCTCTTTCTTGCATGGGAAGACTGTAGAGGTGAGTGTGCAGGGGAAATTTGGACAATTGGGTTAACCAGTGGAGGAGGAGCAGGTAGAGACAAAGTGGGCCAGCCACGATGTTGGGAGACTGTTGGGTGAACAATCTCTTGTCATCTGTCATTTTCAGGGACGTCATGTTGTAATGAGACAAGAGGAGGAACTGGGATACCAAGGACATGTTCGGGTTGGAAGGGAGGCCTTTCTGGCCTAGTTTGGACTACCCCTTGTCCAATCTAGTTGAAAAATCCAGCTTGGAAGAGCTAGTTTAACTCTTATGGATCTGCATCAAAATGTATCGAAAATATTGACCTTCTAGGGCCTCTGTTCCAATTCCCTCTTCCCCTATTATTTCGGCCATGACTTCCTCTGTTGAAGAAGCTCATTCATGTATGCAGCGTTTATTAGCAACTAACTTCTTAAACAAACCATACACTACATCTCTTTAAATATGAAACAAAGTTTGGCTCAGCAACACATTAGACCCATGCAATCCAATCCATAAAATCATTTAATACTTGTCAATAAGCAGAGGGTGAATAAGGGTTCTGGAATATTTGAGAGGGTTGAAATGAGCAGAAAAGTCATAAAATGAAAGGGATTAGATCATGATTATTGCTCAACAAATCATTAAACAAACAATTGTGTTGCAATAACAAAACATATCAACTGTAACCCATCTTTGTGTCATCCTTTAATTGTTGTAATACAGAGTTTCCATTTAATTATAATTTAATTTTAAGAACAAGTCGTGCAAAGTGAATCTGGGAATGTGAGGGGATTCGTAATGTGTGAAAAAGTGAGAGAATGATAGGGAAATTAACGGATATTGTTCATAAAACAAATTAAGTAATCAATAATCATAACTTTGTATTAAAAACAATCCAAAAAGCACCAATATTCATTGTTTCTCAATTGTGTACCAATTGTTTGTTGTCCCAATATTTAAATTTTCCAGAATTTCTCAATTCATAACAGTATGTGCAATTATAACTCATAAACATAACAACCTCTCCACTCAATAGTCATGTTTAACAAAGCATTGATCCTTTCTTTCTTTTCTTTCCTTTCCTTTTTAAAAATAATAAAAAAACATGCACAACAATATGCTCGACATCCATCCCTGATAGTCCATAGTGCATCACAATAATAATCAACATCCATTGTTTACCAATTTACAATCGAGCCTAATTAAAATATACACAGGTCCTTTTTCAAATATGAACAGACTTCCAAAATATGTTTGATTACACACAGTCTTCATCATATCAATCGACAAGATCTTGCAACGAAACAACAGTCAACATAAAATCCAAGCCTTATCATTGTTGATATAACATCCTTTTAAAAACATTGGTAATATGTACGATGATCCAATAATATATATGAGGCGAACATAACTAATTACACACAGACATCATTTTTAAAATTATCCATAACTCTAATCGGGCCTAGCAAAACACACAAGTGTTTCCAATTACAATCAAGACCACACTAGTAAAAACACAATGAGTGAAACCATAATGAAAGAAGACATTTCTTGGTTGTATGCAAGCGCCTACCCCATTTGTATTTGTACAACCAATTTTATCATATAAAGATGAGACAAAGACTCGACGAAAAACCTCTATAACCATTCCACTGATAAACTCATATTTGACAACCAAGAAGGTGCCCAAAGGGAGCAAGACAGTTGGAAATCCAATCGGGTCTGTCACAATCAAATGCAGGGAGACAACAAGAGTGTGTTCATATTTTAACCATAACACAAAGAGTTGGAGTTCTTCCGAGACTTATCAATCATAAGCAGAATACCCTCGTAAAAGATACAACAATGAGCCACACAATCTTCTTATTACTCCAAGTCCTAAGGAGAGAAAAAGCAGGCATATAATAACCCAATGCACATAGTGTGTTTAACACTTGCAGAGGAGAGACGAAGTTAATTGAACAGTGACGGTTATTAAAAGAACACACAGAGATATAACATCCCTATCCATTTACTTAAGATCCGAACAACCTGACAGCAATACCAGTGAGGACGCATACATCCTTTTGACATAACGTCGAGATATAACTTGTATCATCCCACAAACATACAATACATATTAATTTTATGGCCACCCCAAGACTGGATCTTGGGATACTTCGGTGAAACGACAATAAGAATGAGCCAACAACCATGACTCGGGGTTTGAAGAAATAACACAACAACTATTGGCAATCCGAATGTGATTGGATAAGGGTTACAATCATGACTATGAGGGAATGAAATAACTGACAGTAATACACAGAACAAAACCCTCCACCATCAATACATAGTGATATGTACCACATTCACTTATTATCCACAGAGACCCATCACAATATTAAACCAACCGACCGAGCAACCAGTCAATGCACAACTTAAACAAAACCTAATTCTTTTGCTTGCAATCTAAAACCTTTTATAGTCATCACAGAGAGATATAACACACATTTACATAGTCTAAATTCTCAGGAACACACAGAAACCAAGCATAACTGAGCCATTATTTGTTCATACTTTTATCACATGAACTTGTCAGAGTCATGTGGGTTTGTGGTTTCTACCTAAGTCTGTAATGTTTCCCTGTCTCTATTCTTTTCGCAGATCAAGTCTTAATTTTTCCCCTTCAGTCGGCAAAGTCATTTTTGTTTTCCCCTTTGTGTTTGAGCACTCATCTCCTTGGCCTCTGTCATTGATCCTTCTGTCTTCCCAAATCCTCAGCCAGTTCAAATCAGCGGCTCGCGGGCATTCGGGAGTCCTAAATTGCACAAAGTATAGCACCAGAGCACAGAGCCCTGAAGTGATCATGATTCGTTGATATTGAAGGGAACATGTGGTGTCCGATCCAAGTGTTCGAGGAAATAAGCTTTGGGAGGTTTGAAGTGGGAAGTGTGTAAAAATTCTGAAGGGTCGAAGTCCTGAAGTTAATCTGGACCATCCATCAGCGGGGACACGCGACAACCCATCTCTCACTTCAGGAATTTTCCCCCGGGAAATTCCTCATGTTTCACATTCAAAATTGGTTGAAGTGGTCGATGTCCCAAAGTCCCAGAGACCCGAAGTGGATCTTGGTCGTTGAGTCGAAGAGGGAAGATCTGATCCATCAATCTAAAGCACCAGAGTTGGGTTGTTGATCAAGAAGCATCATCTCAGATCACAATATCAACGGTCACACTTCATTATGGGGTCAAAAGGTGCGCACATTTTAAAATTTCAAGGGCGAGACGCAATCAAAACCATGGTTTTTAGAAAGGGGCGTGTGGCGGTTCATGGTGAATTGCAGGAACAAAAGCGGTTTTCTTTCAAACCACTCTTGGCCGCTCCCGCAATCGCACATTTGTCGAGGGTCACAACCCAAGGTCACATTGGAGTAAGGCCAAAGTCATAGGGTTCTCATCCTCTGCTCTATGTCAAAGGCTCTTAAAGCGCCAAATTTGGCACCGTCTCCATGCAAGGTCTTATGTATCCCAGAATTGGTGAACGGGTAAACTTCAGTGGTTGCACCTCAAATAGAAGAATCTTCCCAACCAAAAATCTCGATCAAACCAATGGCCCTGAGTTCGTATGTTCATTTAGCATTGCATTTAATCACAGCAAGTAGTCATCCCTTGGTTACCTGGCCCGATCTTGATCCCGAGGAGATAACAGTAAATGGAAAAAGAGCTGGTGGTTGAAACTTCAACTCACTCCATTAATGGAAAGAAGGCTGAGAGCAGTCGTGAAGGAACACTTACGATATGAAGCTTTCGTATGGGCAATTTTTCCTATCAATCACATAACTATGCCTAGATCGCATCTGACATCATGAGGTATGCACAACTTGACAGAGTGGGCGTCGACTGAAGGCTTTGAAGGCAGTGATCTGATCACATTCCTGGTGGTTGCAACATTTGATCCAGGTGAATCATCTTAAAATTCGATAGATTTAAAGTATTCAAAATGCAAATTAAAGCTTACAAAGTGGAAGAGCTCGTCAGCAGCTTTTCGATGACGTTCATTTCGGGAAAAACGGCCTCCAGATGACAAAGATATCAGCAGTGGAAGTTTCGTCAAAGATGGTGAAAAATGGTTAGAGATGGTTAAGAAATGTAATTTGGGGCTATGGGAATTGAGCCCAAGACCTTGTGAAAAGGCCACCATGACCCCATGGTTTGGAAGAAGAAAAAAATGGGGTGGTCAAGGGCTTATCCCTTGACCTTGCCAACACCGAGGCCTCCCCCTTGGTATTTAAATGTTATATCAAAACCATATGTTATAACCCAAAAACCAACCATATAAATCGCGCCAAAGTTCAACCATATGATATAACAAAAACCATATGATTATAACCCAAAATCCAAACATATAAATCACGCCAAGACAAACTATATGCCATATCATATATTAAAATCACATATGCAGTGGGAGGAGAAGCCCACGGGTTTGACCCCGGGACTTCCGCCCCCCTAACCACCACAACTACCAACACACCACTACCATGAGACATGGCAAGAGATGGCGCGATAACCTTAAAAATTTCCAAGATTTGGGGGATTTTGGAGGGCGCGTGGCACATAGCTCACGCCTCCCTAAAAACCATTATTTTTTCTTCATTATTTAAATGAGGCATGGGAATGAATCCCAAGGTGTGGGTTTTAATGCAGGCAGACACTGGCACGCAGCCCGAGGTGGTTCTGCACAGTGACTGAGGTGGATTTGCACGTAGATCGAGGTGAATTTGCATGCAGACCGAGGTGGTTTTTCATGTAGATCGAGGTGGTTCTGAGTTTGCACGCATCTCGAGGTCATACGAACTGTACAAATCAGAGGTAGATTTTGGGAATTGTGCCAAGAAGGGCATTATGAGTCCAGTTTCTGAAATATATGGAGTTTATACTCAAAAGTCTCAGTTTTTCACAAGGATTCCAGATCCAACTTCAGTTCTTGCATTCAGGCATCCAGACATAAAAGTGCTCACAGAATCTTTCAGATATACAGAAAGGTATTCATGTTCATACTTAAAAGTCTCATAATCTCATCTAGCAGCTGATGTTGAAGTCTGTTACTGTATATGTTAGACAAAAATCAGAAGTCACTATGTAAGCATTCGAATACTTAATTTATCGGCCTTCCCACTTGGAAAGTGGCTCGAAGACGTAGCCAGGGGGTCTGGTGAACTCTGTTACCAATTCTTGTTCATAGATGGTTTGTTTACATGTTTATGTGCACATGTGCTTAATGGATGTTCTTTAATTTTGCATTACAAAGGTGGTTAACAGTTAAAAATTCACATGCAAATAATGGTTAAAGATCTTGAATTTTAGATCAAGTTAAATTTCAGATCAAGTTGGTATCAGAGCAAGGTTAACCATTGCTTTGTGAATTGATGTTAACAAGATCCAAGCTTCAGCGTGGTGAAGGAGAACTTGAAGAGTTTGATTCATAGATTGGATCAAGAAGAGGAAGGATGTCTTCACCAAAAGGAGAAGAAGCAGCTTCTTCTATCCCTTCTGAAGGGGAATTTCTGAAAGCTTTCATGAGGATGCAAACGATGGTAGAGGATCTCTATCAATATCAAAAGAAAGGTGAACAAGGTGGACCATCTCATATAGAAGGTAAAAAAGAAGGAGGTGGTGAGGAACCTCCTAAAACCCCACCAACTTCTCCATCTTTTCTTAATGGTTCTATCCCTTCTCCTGTAACATACCCGCTACCTAAATGAAATTTTTCCAGTCCTCTGTCGGACTCAAACCCCTAAATAACCATGGAGGCCAGCGTAAGCTGGCTCTTTCTCTCCTTCTATGTTCCCATCTGATCGTGGTTTAGGATCACGGTTCAATTGGAATGCAGCGTCTTTTCCATTTCGCGCTTCGACGCTACAGTAACATCCAAACATTCGACTCTGCAACTGCCGAACCCTAGCTGGGCTAGCGAGCGACCAATGGGGATGAATCCCTACAGGGTCAATGAATGGCCAATAGGAACAAACCTCAACAGGGGTAGAGAGCAGCCAATGAGAAATGCCCCGTTGCGCAGTTAGGTGGCATACAGGTGGCAAGAGGGAAACACGACACGATGGTCATCATGACAGGGAGGGAACCAACTCTACACGCCACACTATTCTGGACCCCCCCCCCCCATTAAAGGCA
>ML779219.1:217834-302211 GCA_009831015.1 Picea engelmannii
GAAAGAGAATGATGTATACTATCCATCCATGGGTGTTGTATCTTCATTTTAATTTTCCTTCATGTCCAAATAACTTCATCAATATTCTGGTCCAAAACCCATGACTAGGGTTGACATCAATGACAACAACCAATCTTCCAACAGCCAAATGTTGTCACATGAACTTGTCAGAGTCCTGTGGGTTTGTGGATTCTACCTAAGTCTGTAATGTTGCCCTGTCTCTATCCTTTTCACAGATCAAGTCTTAATTTTTCCCCTTCAGTTGACAAAGTCATTTTTGTTTTCCCCTTTTTGTTTCATCACTCATCTCCTTGGCCTCTATCACTGATCATTTTATCTTCCCAAACCCTCAGCCAGTTCATATCAACAACTCGCAAGCATTTAGGAGTCAAAAATCATGCAAAGTATAGCACCAGAGAACAAAGCTTCGAAGTGATCATGAGTCGTTGATCTTGAAGGGAACATGTGGCATCTGATCCAAGTGTTCGTGAAAATAAGCTTAAGGAGGTTTGAAGTGGGAAGTGTGTAAAACTTTTGAAGGGTCAAAACCCAAAGTCCCAAAGTTAATATGGACTATCTATCAGCAGGGACACGCGGCAGCCCATCTCTCACTTTGGGAATTTTCCCCCAGGAAATTCCTCATGTTTCACATTCAAAAGTGGTCGAAGTCCCCGAAGTGGTCAAAGTCTCAAAGTCCTGGAGACCCAAAGTGGATCTTGGTCATCGAGTCAAAGATGGAAGATATGATCCGTCGATATAAAGCACCAGAGTTGGGCCATTGATCAAGAAACCTCATCTCAGATCACAATATCAACGGGCACGCTCCATTGTGGGGTCGGAAGGTGCGCATGTTTTAAAATTTCAAGGGCGGGGTGCAATCAAAACTGTGGTTTTTAGAAAGGGACGCATGGCAGTTCATGGTGAATTGCAGGGACAAAAGCGGTTTGCTTTCAAACCACTCTTGGTCTCTCCTGCAATTGCGCAATTGCGTAGGGTCACAGCCCGGGATCACATTGGAGCAAGGCCAAAGTCACAGGGTGCTAATCCTCTGCTCCGTGTCCAAGGCTCTTAAAGCACCAAATTTGACACCGTCTCAATGCAAGGTCTTATGTATCCCAAAATTGGTGAATGGGTAAACTTCAGCGACTGCACCTCAAATAGAATAATCCTCCCAGCCACAAATCTCGATTAGACCAATGGCCCCGAGTTTGTATGTTCATTTAGCATTGCATTTAATCACAGCAAGTAGTCATCCCTTGGTTACCTGGCCCGGTCTTGATCCCAAGGAGATATCAGTTAATGGACATGGAGCTGGTGGTTGAAACTTCAACTCACTCCATAAATAGAAAGCAGGCTGAGAGCGGTCGTGAAGGAACACTTACGATCCGAAGCTTCCTTATGGGAAATTTTTCCTATAAAGCACATAATTATTCATGTCTCGCATCTGACATCATGAAATATACACAACCTGACAGAGTGGGTGCCGACTGAAGGCTTTGAAGGCAGTGATTTGATCACATTCTTGGTGGTTGCAGCATTTTAGTATATATAGGCAGTTTTGATATTTTGTTAAAGTCAATGGTGGAGCAGTGCTCTCGTATTGTAAACTTTGATGAAGAACATTGGTTCTCTAGTTATGTATTTGTTTTTGAGATATCTTGTTTAATGAAAGTCATCTTCTTCTCCATCTTATTTTCCTCTGATACCGAGGGAGTTCATGTTTGATTGATTCACATGGATTGTTGTAACTGTATTATGATAAATGTTTGATTATAGTATTGTTATGATTTCTTTTAGCTTCCTTGAAATTTGAATCCAAGAGGACCTTGTGTTAAAGTTTTTCCTCCTTAGGCTGTTGGAAAATCTGATGTTCATAGCATACCTCTACACCTTTCTCACTAAATCTTCATCCTACTCACCCTTACTCCAACTTACTGACTGAAGTTAATCAAGACCTCACCTACAAGTGCATATTAGTCCAATTTTCTAAGTTAAAATGATATCATCTTGAGTATGTTCCCATTTGACCTCTTTAAAACCAACCTGTGACATAAAACTCGGATGGTTACCGAGATTACCTCCAACGCAATCTGGAGGTAACTTCTAGTGCTAACACATACAATAGAGAATATTTCATGGATGGAGAGAAAAAGAATCATACCTGTAGAAAAACGCTTAAAAGGGCGAGTTGGTCAAGCCTTCTTATTTCCAAGAGCCTGAAATGTGGAGCTTCACAACCAATAGACCGAAAATGCAACAAGGAACAATTCTAGGGCGACGACCGATAGGGGGAGTATGGAGTGATGTGCATTAAAAGCACGTCGCTTCCATCTCTTGGCCTATTCAATTCAAAGTACGAGACAGCCAAACATTCACCAATTAATTAAACCACGTATTCAATGCCAAACCATTTGAAATATGTGACGATATCCTTTGCATAGTGCGCCATCCAATATCATTTACACATCAACCCGTGCCACAATTCTATGCCATCATACATATTGCAATTTTATATGCACCCAATTCAAATCTAATGAAATTCGCATAGCCCACTAACCAACCATAGAATAATAGTTAGGACTAACACTAACATCCTTTTACTTTTCCTTTTGCATATAACCCTTTATCATAGCTCAAACATTGCTTTCTTCCCTTTAGGATTTTTTCATAGGTTTTTCTTTCTTTGTTTTGATTATGTTATGACTAGTATATCTCTTGCATATATGTGGCTAGGTAATCGATCACAATGAATAGTGACATGGTTAAATCATAGAAATTGTAAATACATGCCCATCATAACATAAAAAATGTTTTGGATCGCAAGAAGCATTCCATAAAATGCGTCATCCACCTATTACTATGTCAGAATGAAACCAAGACTACATTGTCAACCATGTAGGACTGTGTAGGCAGAAAAAAAATGTGTGATATGTCTATCCTTGCGCCTCTATTCTACAAGGGGGTCCCACCTACTAGTATTATATTATTAGCATAGTTAAATAATAGGGATTTAGAAATACTTTGCAGGCGGAATTCATCGTTACTATTTTAATCGTCAACACACCCATAAGTTTATTCACCACAGGCTCGCTGATGAGATCCATTGCTTTTTCCACCATGTTTGTAATTTTCAATTCTGCATCGCTAATGGAGGTACTATGAAGTGTGGGGGTCGTTGTGAGAATGTCAAACTCCAAATGGGTGATTATCATTTGAAAACCCACATGTTCTCTATTTAAATGGGTGTTTGTGATATTTTATTGGGTGTGGAATGGCTTCGCACTCTGGGGCCAATCACAATGGATTATCAAGAATTATATATGAGATTCACCCAAGAACCTCACCCCTATACTCTCAGGGGTCTCCAAGCGGGCTCACCTGAAATCATCATCTCTCATAGGATGGAAAAACTCTTGAATAAAGGCCACTATGGTGTGATTGCTCAATTTAATGTCATCCAGGTCACTGAACAAGTCTCTCAAGTAGTTCCTCCTAGACTGCAACTCATCTTGGACAATTACCCTAAGATATTTGAGATTCCTACATCCTTACCTCCTTCCTAGGGTGAGCATGATCATAGCATCCCTCTCCTTCCAGGTAGTCAACCCCCCAATGTATGTCCCTACAGATATCCCTTTGCTCAAAAAAATGAAATAGAAAAGATGGTACTTGAATTACTGGAGGCGGGGGTAATTCACTCTAGTACTAGCCCATATTCTCACGAGTGGTGATGGTTTTAAAGAAAGAAGGTACTTGGAACATGTGCCCTAATTTTCGTGCCCTGAATAAACTGACCATCAAAGATAAATTTCCCATTCCTGTCATTGATGATTCATTAGATGAACTACAAGGTGCTTGTGTATTCACCAAATTAGACCTTCACTACGGTTATCACCAAATCCAGATGAAGGAGGTAGATATTTCAAAGACTCCTTTCATAACTCATGAGGGACATTATGAAGTATTGGTCATGCCTTTTGGCCTTTTCAATGCTCCATCCACCTTCCAAAGTCTTATGAATAAACTATTGAAACCTTACCTTCAAAAGTTTGTCTTGGTTTTCTTTGACAACATCCTCATTTATTGTCGCACCTGGGATAGCCATCCTCTTCATGTAGACAAATTCCTTCACTTGCTGCAGTAAAACCAATTGTTTGTCAAAAATACCAAATGTTCATTTGGCGCCAACATTGTGGAATACTTGGGGCACATTGTCAACAGAGATGGGGTAAAAGTGGATCCCAAAAAGATACAGTGTATGCAAGAATGGTCGCGACCAACAACCTTAAAGTGCCTAACGATTTTTCTTGGTCTCACAGGATATTACAGGAAATTTGTCAACCATTATGGAAAAATTTATAATCCCTTGACTGACCTACTTAAGAAGAATGTGTTTCATTGAACAGATGTTGTTGAGCAAGCCTTCACAGAGTTAAAGAGGACCATGCACACTAACCTTGTCTTAGCATCTCCTGACTTCCACAAAACCTTTGTGGTGGAATCAGATGCTTCATGCATGGGTGTAGGTGTAGTTCTCACCCAAGATGGTAGACCCTTGGTACTTACTATCCAAGTGTTGAGTGGTCGCAATATGGTTCAATCTACGTATGAAAAAGAACTTATGTCCATTCTCCATGCGATGCACACCTGGTGACCATATCTCTTGGAACGTCATTTTCAAATTAAAACAGATCACCATAGCCTGAAATATTTTTTGGAGCAGCGACTATCATCCCTAGAATAAAACAAGTGGATGACCAAATTATTGGGTTATGATTATGAAATCATATACAAAAAGGGACAATATAACATAGTAGCAGATGCATTGTCAAGAAAACATGAGGAGGATAGATCCCTCTTTTCTTTATCCTTGTTGATCCCTGATTGGATTGAAGAAGTGCGCCAAGAGTGGCTAACGCACCAAACTACTCCAAATTAATTCAGCATCTTCAAGAGGACCCTAATCCTCCCACTGGCTACACTTGGCAAGATAATATTCTCTGATATAAGGATCGTCTAGTTCTCTCACCCTATTCAGCACTTAAGCCTAGGCTCTTAAAAATGTTGCACTCCTCAGCTATAGTGGGTCATTCGGCCTTCCAAAATCCATATGCTCATGCTCGTCATTATTTTTTTGGGCAGGCATGAAGAAGGATATATTTCAATTTGTCACATAATGTGAGGTGTGCCAATGTAATAAAGGTGAAACGGTCAAGTCTACAGGCATCCTACAGCCCTTACCCATTCCAACTTCTCTATGGACATAAATCTCCATGGATTTTATAGTGGGCCTTCCTAAAGTTGGGAACAAGGCTTTCATCATGGTGGTCATCGATCGCCTCTCCAAGTATGCTCATTTTTTTCCCTTACCTCAACCTTTCACATCAGAATTCATAGCACAAGTCTTCCTTGATCATATTTTCAAGCTACATGACATGCCAAACTCTATTGCCTCTGATTGTGACCCAAATTTCACCAACACATTTTGGCAATATCTGTTTAAATTTCAAGGCACCCAACTAAACATGAGCACAACTTATCACCCCCAGTCTGACGGCCAAACAAAAGTAGTCAACAAATGTTTGGAAACCTACTTGCATTTATTTTCTTTAGACAAACAACACCAGTGGGTGCAGTGGCTTCCCTTAGAATAATGGTGGTTTAATACTTCCTATCATACGGCCACTAAAATGACCCCATATGAAGCGATGTATGGCCAAAGGCCACCGACAATCACTACATATCTTCCTAGTACATCCAATGTCCAATATATTGATACAATGTTGCAAGGTCGTACAACCACTCTAGCGGCTCTGAAGGATAACCTCCACATGGCCCAAAATAGCATGAAGCAACAAGAAGACCATCATCGTTCAAAAAGGGTTTTTCAAAAAGGTGATCAGGTGTTTCTCAGGCTCTAACCTTACAAGAAAACATCTCTCAAAGCTCAGGGACATCACAAATTGGCACTTAAGTTTTATGTACCCTACAAGATCATCAAGCGTATTGGTTCTATGGCTTACAAATTGGTCCTTCCTGCTACTTCCAAAATTCATTTGGTGTTCCATGTTTCCTGTCTGAAGAAAGTGATGGGACAGAATTGCAAAGTCCAAACCATCCTACTGGAATTAGATGAATAAGGTTCAATGTGGCTCCAACTAGAAGTGGTCCTCAATAACTGTGAACGTCATCTACATGGCTGCACTATCAAGGAAGTCTTGATTAAGTGGAAGGACACAGCACTAGAGGAGGCGACATGGGAACCCATGACCATACTTCAGCAGTTTCTGCACCTGCAGCCTTGAGGACAAGGCTGCTTTTGAAGAGGAAGGACATGTTAGGATCTAATCCTAACCCCTCTCCATGGGTTATTAGTTAGTAGGATATGTTTTCTATTTAATAAAGGCCGACATTAGTTAGTAAGGTCTGATAAATAAAGAAGAATAAGTCAATGCAAGAATACCTAATAGAAGCTTCTGCTTCTAGAAAGATATTCCTCTAGAAGTTTCCTTAGAAGGTAGAATTAGTATAAATAAGAGTAGGAGGCATTGGATATTTTGTCTTGGAGATTATTGTAATTGTTAGAAAAATAGGATCATGGAGCAATAAAATAAGAACAAATGTGGAAATAAAACACAGAAGATACACAATACAATAGAGACACAAATATACGTGGTTCACCCAGTGTGGGATACATCTACCAGAGAAATTACAAGGTCCTTCCTTTATTATTATTCAGCAAATGAAGGGATACAACCTGTAGCACACCCGCTATAACTTCCTCTTCTTTCTCTCACAATATCCTATCTCATAATAGAGTATTCGCAATGATACATAGTCGCAATACAATTTCCTCATAAGTTTGGATTTGGATCTACCCTTCCTATAATTCTCGCGGTTCCTTCAGCCCTTTCCTC
Organism: Picea engelmannii; assembly: GCA_009831015.1. Lineage (NCBI taxonomy): Eukaryota > Viridiplantae > Streptophyta > Pinopsida > Pinales > Pinaceae > Picea > Picea engelmannii. The sequence continues at coordinate 224,752 of ML779219.1, forward strand.
TATCCTTTTGTCTTCCCCTATTCTCCATGTTTAACGGATTGGCTGGTGTCTCACCTGTGTTTTTCTGTCGCATTTCCTCGCTAAGGATAACACCAACAACATCATCAAATTTTAAAGTGTTTGAACCAGAGATAGAGTTACTTACAACCATGACCAAGTCGTTCCATCTTTCTGGAAATGAGCACAAGATTAGAAGAGCCTTGACCTCATCATCAAAGTCCACTTTTACAGAAGTTAAATGATTTGCAACAGACCCACCTTCTGACATCTTCATATTAAATAATCTCTTCATTAGAAATACTTTATTGGACGCCGAGGGTTTTTCATACAGTTTGGCCAATGTATCAATCATCTCCTTCGTTATCTTTTCTTTTGAAATATTGAAAGCCATCGACGCTGCTAGGCTCAACCATATCATTCCTAGTTCCTTTCTTTCAAGAACCTCCCATTCTTCATCCTTCATGTTCGTCGACTTCTTTGATATTCCACCCAATGGTAGGAATAGATCCTTCTAATATAAATAATCTTCCATCTGCATCTTCCATAACTGGTAATTTTGGTCGTTAAATTTATCAACCCTAAACTTTCCATCTTCCGCCACTGCTCCCACTCGAACCAGGAACTCTCTTTTCCTACGAGTTACCTTTCACTCTGATACCAGTTGTTAGAAAAATAGGATCGTGGAGCAATAAAATAAAATAAATGCAGAAATAAAACATAGAAGATACATAATACAATAGAGACACAGATATACGTGGTTCACCTAGTGTAGGCTACGTCCACCAGAGAAATGGCAGGTCCTTCCTTTATTATTATCCAGCCAATGAAGGGATACAACCTACAACACACCCCTTGTAACTTCCTCTTCTTTCTCTCACAGTCTCCTATCTCAGAATACAATATTCGCAATGATACATAGTTGCAATACAATTCCCTCACAAAAGAGGGTTTCCTTCTAGGGAAAATAACCCTAACATAACTTATATCATTATATCTACAAACTTATAATGAATAGTCTAGATTTACTATGAAATTACAATATACGTTTACAAGGAAATTTTTCCTTCGGGGACCTGCTTTCCCCCAAACCCTGCAAGGGGGGAAATCCCCCCCCCCCCCGCGCGTGGAGGAGTGTACAGTCTTCATGGGGTGTAAACATGGCTGAAAACAAAGACCTATGAATCAAGAAGATAATCAAGCTCCACAACCAATAGTAATAGAGCTCTTCTCTGTTGGAGGTTGCCCCCTCAAAGAGGCAAGTGAACATTTCTATCATAATAAAGTTACTCTTCCTGGTGATTATTCTGGTGTAATTATGGTGTTCTTCTGATATGTTTGTGGATATATCATTATTATTTTTTCATTTCCTGCTAGATATTTGTTTTTATGCATAATATATTGTATCAGGAATATTGCATAGATCCACTTGCAACCAACAACCTTCCTACCCTTTGGGAGTTCTATTGGGTCCCATGTTTTATTATTCTCCAAGGCATCCATTTCTTCTTTCATTTATATTTTCCATTTAGCACTTTTAGTAACATCCTTTGCTTCATGATAATCACTAGGTTCCCCTCCATTAGAAATCAAACAATAAATGAAACATAATATTCATATATTTTGGGGAAATTCCTATCCCATGTATATCTCCTTAGGGTTTGTTGTGGAATTTCCAGACTTTCCTAGAAATTTTATGTAACCTCGTATTCTTCTTTTTTAGTTTCTTCATCCTCCTCCTTTCTTGTAGATGGTTGAGTCTTCAATTTGATCTTCTAAACTTTTGGTACATGTCTGTGTCTTATTTCAACTCCTACCATGTCTGATTTTATGAGAGAAGATTCATCAAATACTACATCTCTACTTATGATGATTTTGTGGGTAGTAGGATCCCAAAATCTATATCCCTTAACTCCATCACCATAACCAACAAATACATACTTCTTTGATCTAGGGTATAACTTATAATGTTGATCTTTAGAAATAAGAGCATAAGCATAACAACCAAAAAAAATCATATTTGAATAATCGCACGAATGACATGTCCATACCGCTTCCAGAATCTTACAATCTATTGCAGTTGATGGTGATTGATTTACCAGATAGCAAGTTGTAAAGACTGCTTCTTCCCACAACTCTTGTTTCAACTTAGCATTACTAAACATGCTCCTTGCTCTCTCTAGAAGAGTCATATTTGTGCATTCAACAACATTGTTTTGGTGCAAAGTAAAAACAATGGTTTTATGTCTTTCAATCCTAGCTTCCTTGCAATAATTTTCAAATTCCAAGGATGTGAACTCACCTCCATTGTATGTTCTCAAACACTTGATTGACTTTCTAGTGCTCTTTTCAACCAATTCTCTAAACTACTTAAATACATTAAACACGACATCTTTTATTTTGAGTAAATAGACCCACACCTTTCTAGAGTAATCATCTATAAATGTCACAAAATATGATGATCCTCCAAAAGAAATGATAGGGTATGGCCCCCAAACATCTGAATGAATATTATAATCAAGGATACCTTTACTTGTATGAATACTTGTTTTAAACTTTTGTCTACACTGCTTCCCAAAAACAAAATGCTTGCATAAATTCAAATTCAAAGATTTTAAACTTCAAGTAACTTATGGTTTATCAGTACCTTGAGCCCTTTCTCACTCATATGGCCTAGTCTATGATGCCATAAACGAGTAGTTTCATTTTATTCCTCATATACCATCGCTACTTCATTTATCTCAGTACTCCCTTCTAGCTGGTAAAGGTTACCAATCTTTTTAGCCTTCATTACCACCAAAATTCCCTTGGACACCTTCAGTACTCCACCTTGACATGTACATTTATAACCTCTAGAATCCAAAACTCCCAAGAAAATAAAATTCCTTTTAATTTCAAGTACATGTCTTGCTTCCATTAAAGTCCTTACAATACCATCAAACATTTTAATCTTAATTCTCCCAATCCCAGCAGTTTTACAAGAAACATCATTTCCCATGAAAACAACACCACCATCAATAGATTTGTAAGAACAAAACCAACTTCTATGTGGACTCATGTGATGAGAAGCACCAGAATCTAATAACCATTCCTGATGATATTTTGAGAAATTGTAAACATATAATACTTCATTAACCATACCTGAACTTGTCTCAACTGAATCTGCTTCCTTTGTGGAGTCTTCCTTGAATGCTTGCCTCTTCCAATAATGTTTCTTGATATGCCGTGATTTATTACAATACCAACATTTTTTCTTACCCTTATTTCCTTTTGACTTAGATATCGATGTACCTATCGAGTTTTCCCCTCTTTTTTTAGATCTACCTCTAGCCACCATTGCTTCTGATGTTGAGTTTTCTAAATTGGATTTTCGTTGCACCTCCTCATACAATAGGTCTCCCACAATGGTATCATATTCAATAGTTTGACTTCCTTGTCTTCATCATTGTATCTTACAACCATTCTAGTTAATTGAAAAATCAAATTATTGAAAACATTTAAATGATCAACAATTTTATACCTTCTTTCATTCATAAGTTATATAACTTCCTCTTCAAGTATATTTGGTTGGTTAAGGATTTTTTCATGTAAAGGATCTCCAATCTGCTCCATAACCCTGTTGTAGTCTCCTCTCCAACAATATTAAACAGAATGTCATCTGTCAAACACAAACTAATGTTGTTGAGAGCTCTTGTATCCATATCTTCCCAATATCTATCTGTCATATATGTGGGTTTATTTGACTTGCCCACCAATTCCTTGTGCACACCTTGTTGCACCAATAGATCACGCATATTTAGTTTCCAAGGTTCAAAGTTATTTTTCCTGCTTAATTTCTCCACCTTGCACTTGGCACTATGTACCTTTTCCATTTGAGCAACCACTAACCTATAACACAATCACTTCTTATTTATTACAATTTGTTAGTTACTTTGTAATATAGAGCATAAAAAAAATTGTTTATGCAAACGTATTAACAATTTCTCAAGGGTTTTGATTTATTCAAATATTCAAACCATTGACAAAAAAATGACTCTGATGCAAATATCATTACACAAATTGTTGTCCAAACAGATTGTGTGTTAAATAAAAGTGAAAAAATTATTTCCTCTACATCCTTTTCCTCGCCCATCAGCTACAACCATTGAACTTGCAGCCTCTCATCCGAGTTTCCAATACAATGCTTCTTCACGATGATCTATGTACACTTCAACGCCCTCCTCTCTACAACCTCAGGCCCCCCTAAAAATGCTATGATACCATTTGTTGGGGAACCAAGCATATAGAATGTAGCAACAAATAATCAACAAGTAATAATTGAATATCAAGCAATGTATAGAATATGTAATCACAAAAGACACAATGATTTTATAACGTAAAACCCTGACAATTTCTCAAGGAAACATCCACGAGACTAGGCAAGGGAATCAATATTCTTATTTCTCAATCTTGGAGATTACCGATAACCCAACAATAGGCTTACAACTCTATTCATATTTTCCTCTATGGGTTACACACACACACACACACACACACACACACACACACACATATATATATCGCCTCCAGAGTTACATAAAACAGATTGCAGTAATTATTGAACTGTCAGATCCTATTTTTGGGATAATTTTTTGTGAACCGGTTGAAATGTCATAGTAATTATCAAACCACCATATCCTATTATGGGTTAATTTATTTTCACCTATTCAAAAATCCTAATCTCTCAATAACTATGTAAGGTGACTACACACACCAGCCCTTTTACATGTATTCAATGATTGGGGCTTGGAAACACTCCAAAGGAAATAGAAGGTTCATAGAAAAGATAATTTAGAAATATGGTTTCAGTTTAATAGACATGGGTACTTCCCCCTTGGAACCCCTACTTAAACCCCCTCCTTGAACTCTGTCTCTTGTGAAAACTTAGCCCCTATGTCTATGTATGTGTCTATCTGGAGTCGACAATACATTTTATTTATGATATACAATGTTTACATATTACATCGCGTGGCCTTCGGCCATACATTGTATTTACATTATATATCGTCAAAATGGGGATTTTTCAACTTGGATCTTGGTTGGATCCACATGCACACCAAATCCATCCATGGTGTATCCCACATACCAATTTCTCTGGATGTTGAATTTTTGGATAACCATTGTTTTTTGCAGGTACATTTGGTCACATATTGTTCGGGGTTCATTGGTTAGCCCTTGAATGAAGGGGCTCCAAGAGAGAACTATTCCCTCCATTTGGGGGACATGGCGGGCCAACAAGCCTCCAATAAAATAAAATAAATATTGGTTCATTATGTGTTATTTCAGCCAATGTTTTCCACCCATTCTAATCTAGTCCTAGTTAACGGGTCAAGGTTGTAATCTAATCCAAGCTAACATATTATGGTTGATTGAAGCTACAGAATACCTATATATTTGTATGGTGAATGGTTGAGTTAATATATAATTAGATGGAGAGAGGGCACGGCTCAGTTAGGTTGGTTTTCTCAGTTAAAGGTGTTTCCAAGGTAAATTTTGTGCATACTTTGTGAATGTTCCATTATTGTTCTTATGTTTTAGATTTTGTTAGTATTCATTTTCTTACATAGGTTTATGAAACTCTTCATTTGGTATTAGAGTAAGGTTAAGAATATCTTCTTGTAGATAGAGAACAGTGGGTTGTTGTGGATCCATGTATAAAACCTATTGGTATGGAGAAAGAAAACTAGGAGAAGTTGGAAATAAAGGAAAGGAGTACGATCCAAATCTACCTCTCAGATTCAATGTTGTTGAATGTCTCCAGAGAAGACAATGCTAAGAATTTGTTGGATAAGTTAGGGGCTTTGTATCAGTCAAAGTCCCCGATAAACAAATTGTTTCTTTGAAAGAAGATGCATCATCTTAGGATAGACGATGGTGACTTCATGATGGACCATTTAAATTTCTTTAATACTCTAGTAAGTCAATATGTCTCTATTATTATTAGGACGGAGGAAGAAGATAATTATATTACCCTGTTATGTTCTTTGCTACTCTTGGGATAATATAGTTATATCAATTTGTAGTATTGCTCGATCTACATTAAAGTTTGAGGATGAAGTTGCATCCTTGTTATCAAAGGAAATAAAGAAAAAATCCATGGAGGATGTGGCCAAGGATGTCTTATCTATAAGAGTTCATCCCCAATATATAAAAAAAAAATAGGTATTTGGGGTGGGAATCTAAATCTATAGGTACATGTAAATATCTAAGACAATCTATATGGAAATGTTGGAAATTTGATAAAGCTAGGAACTATAAGAAAGATTGAAGATCTAAAAATGTTGATAAAATTAAGATATTTGATAATTCCCCTTGCACAAAAACAAAACCCTCCATGGAAAAAGGAGGTGATGTTTACTTGAAATATACAATTGCACATTCAAATCATGATGTATGTTTAATTGATTTGGGTTCTTCATTTCTCATGACTTCTCGGGGGAGGTCGAAGATCCATAATCATAGCTTCAAGGATGGCCTCATCTAAAGGCAATTCAACATCCATGAAACCAGGGCTCGATAGCTCAAAAATACCAAGGCTCGAGGTCTTACAAACAATAAGATCATACTCAATATGAAACAGCAGCTTACTCAGGCCAATAGGGGGAAGCAAGGGATCCTATGCTCACATCAGATAAAACACCTGATCAACTATTGAGACCTTGTCTCGAGAAGGAGAACGTACCTATAAAGGATCCTTCTCAGGATAAATTGAACATCAAGGATAAGGTGCCACATAATTCACCCATGGTGGGGAAGAGTATACTCAAACACTGGGAACACATAAAGGGGAATCCCGAGGTAAATTTGAACCAGGATGGTGATTATCATATGAAAGTTGATCAATAGTGACAATGCTTCAATTGTGAGGGAAATGCATCACACGAAAGAGAATAGACACCACAACATTCATCACATACACACAATCACACCCAATAACCAAATTAAATTCTAAAGGGTCTGGCACCACTAACAGATCAACTCGGAAATTCTTCCCACCTAACGAGATAGGAAACTGAGGAAGAATCTTGAGACATCCGCTAGGTCTTCTGTCGAAATCCAACAACTCACTGGTAGTTGACACAAGCTTAGGAGAACCCAAAGTTGCCAAGTCGAGGATGATAAAAGAGTCTCAGAGGATCCTTCATCTACAATAGTTCAGAAAATTCCTAATTTATTAATTCCAACCATTAAATGGAAGAGTGCAGAAGAAGGAAGATGAGGCTCTACAATATCATTCCAATCAAAGGAAACCATCCTAGGACTCGAAGGGAGCGTACTCGAAGAGGGTGGAAATCCCCCTTGTTCAGAAGGTATTGAACTAGAAATGAAAAGGACATGGTCAAAAGACACATCACTCCTTGAAAGAGGAGTGGGATCAGCCAAAGATTGTATCGGCAAGACCACCTCCTTAGACTTGTCACTCTCCAAGAGAAGAGTGGGATTGACCGAAGATTGCATCGGCGTGACCACTTCCTCAACCACTGGTTGAGTAACATGTGAGACAACATGGTCAAGAGATTCATCACCCACCAAAACAAGAGTGGTGTCAGGAAAATATTGCATCAACATGACCACTTCATCAACCAATGATTAAATATATTGTTGGGAAATTGAAGATGACTTAGAACTAGAAGAGTCGTCAGAAAAGGACCATGCTTCTCGTACCACAACAATAGCAGGTCACAAATGAGTAAGGTGGTCTCCTTTGCAAAGATTACAAGGGAACTTGGGCTTATGTCATGTACATCTAGGATTCTCAACCATATTAGTGCCCCTAGAATGACTTGTAGTGGCCGGTGGGTTGCCCCCAGCATGATTAACAGAGGTTGGTTGCATGTCTCCAATGTGACTAGCAAAGTTTGGTGAAAAGACTCCAACATGACTCATAGAGTTATGTGAGTCGATGCCAGTATGACTAGCAGTGAGTGGACTTTTTCTCCCAGCATGACTCGCAGAGGTTGGTTTCTTTTCTTCAACATGACTCACAGAGGTTGTTGATGAATCGTCAACATGACTAGCAGAGGTTGGTTTTGTGCTTCCATCATGACTAACATAGGTTGGTTGTTGAACTTCAGTATGACTTGCAGGGACTAGAATCATGCCCCCATCATGACTTATAGAGATTGGGTGTTGGTCTTCAACATGAATTGTAGAGGTTGATGACCTATCTCCAACATGACTTGCATAGGTTGGTGATTTGTTGCCAGTATGACTCGCAGTGATTGGACTTGTGCTTCTAGCATGACTAGCAGAGGTTGGTCGCTTTCCCCCAGCATGACTTGTAGAGGCTGGTGACAGGTCTCCAACATGACTAGAATAGTTTGGTGACTTCTTCTTCTTACTCTTCCTCTTCCTACTCATTTTATACTTCTGGTTACTATTAGCAAGACTTTCACCAAAACATGGAGGAGGAGGAGAAGTGAACTTTGCAAACACAAAAGGTGAAGAATCAAAATTTGTATGATGCCCTGACAAAAGGTGCTTACCTGAGAAGCATCAAGAGAATTTAGGACATTTGGAGTGGTATACAACCAAACTAGTAGTCCTACATTCAACCCAGGAATGTTCAAAGTGGCCATAAAGGTAGCACCAACATTTCCAAAGAAAGGAAAAGAACAAGAATCCCCTTGGTTGGCATCCTCGAGAACTTTGGCCATATCGTTCTTATGCACGGGTTCTTCCCTGGAGGTATTGTTCATGTCCATAAAAGTATCATGCATTGAATCTAGTGAACCAGTGGTTTAAAAACCCACGCCTTCTATGAGGCGGCTCTACACTTTCAAGAGAAAGGCCAAGGGTCCTTTCTGACCAACGAAGCGGTTGGTCAACCACCTAGAATCAATGATCCAAAAGCGATGACATTGAAACAACCTATGGCCAACTACACAAAGTATAACTCCAATAAAAATCCCTAAGAGAAATATCGCAAGCAAAGAACTTTTCCAAATCTTCATCCCATGTGGATAAGGTTGTGAGTCCAAAGAAATTAAAAAGTGGAAAGGGACCTTCTGGACAATGGCATGGGTTGATTAAGTCTCATGGACCAATGAATGAAGGAATTAGAAGAATTTATCCTGACCTCCACTAACCAGCCTTATCTGGTTCAAGTACCCACACTTTGCAAGGCACCCTCCAGCAGTACTGAAAAGTGGGATACAAAATCTACCACAAGTACCACAGCAAGCCCCCACAGTCACCTTTGAGATCCCTAGGAAAATCCACTAAGGTCACCAACTCCCAGTCAGCGTCCGGGGGGTACAGTAAAAAGTTGGGATCGAATGTATAGGCAGGGTAACAAAGCCCGAAGCTTCGAAAGCATCACCTCTCATGGAGGTAAAGGCACTAGAGAAACGCCCAATATACGATCTCTCCATTATGTTTAGTCAAGATTTGGAGGGGGAATATCCTCGACTCTTCTTCACATGACCTCGTGGTTATCTCCTTTGTTATAGGAGGTTCCCATCTATACTTATACGATAGTTGGATTTGAGACTCTCCCTAGCTCAAACTCCTATGAGTGTTCAATGGCCTTGGAGAATTATATGTCCAATCCTAATGCAAGGCCCTAACCCTAAATTTGTTTGTGAACCCTAGAAACAAAGTCTATTACATTTCAATCTTAGTGTTCATTTTAGTGGTTGTTTTAACTCAAGGGGTATGGAGGTGCAACTCATGTTGTTTGAGATTCTTACAAAGATGAACCTTATAATAACACTAGCAAAGAAAACTTTACACTAATTCTTCAAATGAAAAATAGTTTCAACAAGACAATGCATGAATGATCCTTCAAACCTTAAAATGCAATTTTTTTCTTTTATAATGCAAAGTGAAATTTTTTTTCTTTTGAAATGCTTTCTAAATGAGAAGAAAATAGAAACCTATGCTAATATCCTTTTCTTTTTCATATAACAATGCAAAACAATGCAAAGAGAGAAACAGACCTAACTAGTAGAAAAACTAGGTTTTTTTTGTTTCCTTTCTATCAATGCAAAACTAACAAAAGATGCTAAAAGAAACTGCAGGATACACAATTCATGCTCCCTCGGCCAAGGGGGGGGAGGAATTTTTTTTTTTAAATGCAAATCATTTCACTTTAAAATCCATGCTAAAAATAAGACAAGAACACCAAGAAACTAGGAGAAAGGTATTTTTTGTGACTTAGAAGTTTTCAAAGACTTAACACAATGATACAAAGAAATCACAAACTCAGGAATCCCAGGATGACTTGGAGAATCCCATAAATATACCAGAAATTGAAGAAAGAAAAAAAAAATCAAAAATTGCACCCAGGTCTGCAACTTTGTGAACTGAGACTTGCGGATGTCCGCGGGTCATACGCAGTAAAAGCGTGGATATCCGTGATTGATATAACAAAAGAGCGTGGATAACTCTGTAAAATTGGAAAAATAAAAATACTTTCAACAGGGAGACTCTCAGAAACTTATAGAAAAGTTTCCAGATAATAAAAGTTTTGCAACAAATATTGGAAAACAGAAAAACTCACAGAAATCAAAAAGGACACACAAGACACCCTAATATATGACCCAAAATAGGATACTCCCCAGTATGGTTGCCAATTATGATTAAGGGATTTTCCCCCCGTGACTTTGGGTCAAGTCATAGCAAAGCAAGACCAAAATGAGAATATTGAAATCTACCCTCACAAGCAAGAATGCAAACAAGAAATAACTACCTTTTTCACTAGGAGGGAGAAGAGAAGGGAGAAGGAGAAGACTTGCACCTTAAACCCTCTGTTCAATGTCAATCCCCATGCCAGTTTCTTGAAGAGCCCATGGTCTCTATCAGAACCAGCCTGTAATAAGAAACCAAGATAGTGTTGCAACAAGGTAGTTATAGGTTTGAGAAGCATATATAAAGTGTATAAATCAAAGCATATATGAACAATAAAAACATATAACATTACAATGAATAGAAGACAAGAGGGAAATAGATCTCTTATATTATTGGCAATATGTGAAAGTTAGTTACAACTTGTTTCAACTTCCAGAACTGCTTTGGATCCAACCGTCTGGGTTCCTCCACAAGTCCTTTGAGCATCAAATCAACAACTAGGCTCTTCCTCACATAACCCAATAAGGATAGGAGCACACCTTATGGCTATATAGGAGAGGAAGTAACAATGGAAAAGGAGTTTCCAAGTCAGGGGATACTACCTTGAGCATGAAAGGATAAGGGAAGCTTTCTAAATATCAACAACATAACCTTGCACCATCAGAATTGCTCCACATCATTGACCCCAAAGGTTCTTTTGTACTCTCCCAAAGGGGTTGGGGAGGTTGAAATACATTTTCTATGGGATCTAGGATGTTGGGAAACGATCCCAACCGAAAAACCTACCTGAAATTGAGGAATTATTTTATTTTTCATAATTTTTTAGGGCATTCGCGGGCTGCAAGCTTGCAAGGTGTGGATTTATGCATGTTGCATAAAGGAAACCTGCGAATATCAACAAATGTCAAGTTTTTTAGATGACTTGATGAGGAAATCTTAGGATTTTACTTAGCAAGCTAGGAAAAGGGTAAGGCCAAGTCACAAATGCATAGGTGTTTCAATTTTTTCTATAACAACTTGGAGTGGTTTTGTGAATATGAAAAGTACAATGGAGGTGATCTTTTCTTGGAAGGGTTAAGTTGTTGCTTAAATATGCAAGGATTAGAACTCTTCCTAGGGTTTTGCACATTCCAAAGCTATCTAGAAACCTAGTACTTGTAAGTAATATGGTTGATGTAGCTGTGTAAACTATGTTTGAAAATGAAACATGTGATATGGTTCAAGGAGAGAAGAAAATGTTATGACATCAAAGACTATGACATATTGGAGAGAAGGGATTTTGAGCATTAGATGGTAAAGGTATGGTTGAAGGTATCTCTAATTACTTATTAGATTTTGATTTATGTGAACATTGTGTAAATGGTAAATAAAATCCCATATGGTGCTACAAGAGAAAAAGGAATCTTAGAGTTTATACATAGTGATGCGTTGGACTTATGCATATTCCATCACTAGGTAAATATATGTAATAAGTTTCATTCATTGATGATTTCTCGAGGAATGTGTTGATCCGAGTTTATGAGAGGAATGAAAGGAATAATAGACTCAATACAATAACACAGATATACAGAGAACAACAATAGATATCTAGTGAACAATAACTTCTATTGAATAAATAAAATAGGCTAAAACTGTAAAACTACAGAATTGAAAACAACTTTCTCAAATGGTGGTAGTTATCTCTAAGAAGAGATGTGGTTGCTACGCGCATTCTTCTGAGTAGAATTATTACAATGATGCTCTAGAGGTATTTTTAACATTACTCATGAATTCCAAAACCATATACATCCAAAAACCTAACCCTGGGAGATGAAACGCCAAAATTTATGTGGGCCCCGATGGGTAAGTTGGTACCTCAACTTCCCAAGGTCGTAAATTTTGCATACGGACTCAGCTTTAGGTGTGTGATAGCCCGTTGGAAAGGTATTTTTGAGAACTACACATTATATTGTCAAACTCTGACTTTGTCTATAGTTTGACTATGGAAAGCCAAAAAAACATTGTTTAGGGCCCCAAAACAACCCTGGAAGTACATAAAGATGTATTGACATGAAAACTTCCAAAATAAGTCAATTGGATTAGGTGGGAGGCCACCAATATCCACATGGAATCTCTGTAGGGATTTAGATATCCCCAGAAGTATAGAACCCATAATTACAAATAATTACAGAAGAACTTGTTGAACTAAAAAATTTCGAGAGGAGCCAGTTTGAATAGGTGGGTGGCCACCAATATCCACCTGGATCAATCCCCCCCCTTAGGAATAAATGGTTTCCATTTCATTGACTTCCCCCATCAGGTGAGGAAACTTCTGTTGAATTTGGCCCCTGGTGAGCCACTTGCCTTGGTGTAGGAGTTGCCCTTCCTTGACAACCTGATAAAGCTGGATCCTTTGTTGGCAAGTGCCCTTGACCTATGTGTCCACTATATGATTAGTGGGTGCATATTCCATGTAGTCAGGGTTGATATTTTTTGGTGTCAATTGTTCTGCGATATCGGAGGTGTCCAATAATGGTGAAAAATATGGCTGAAGGAGGTCCACATTGAACATTGGGTGAAATCCAAGGAAGGGTGGTGTGTTGAGCTCAAAAATCATTACTACCCACATCCTTGGTGATAGTATAAGGCCCATAGTGAAGTGGGAGAAGCTTTTGATGGGGCCTTGTAAGGCACTCTCTTTCAAATTTAACCATACCTTGTCTCCCACCTGAAACTGGTGTGGTACCCATTTTTTATCATGGTGTTGCTTGTATTTAGCACTATCTTTCTACAAAATCTCATGGACCTATTGGCAAATGTGTTGAATCCACTCAATAAATTTGGCGGGTTTGTCAACCTGAGATTAAACATGGGAAGATTATGCATGTGTGGTTCCAAGAGGTAGTGCAACATCAATGGGACTCAAGGGTTGGAATCCAAACCCCACATGAAATGGGATATGGTAGGTGGAGCTATGGAGAGCCCTATTGTAGTTTGTTGAACATAGGGAAGACTCTCATACCATGTACGTGGATGCTTATATTTGTACATGCATAGGATGTGCAAAATCATTTGATTGACAACCTATATCTGGACATCGGTTTGGGGGTGGAAGCAGTGGATTTAGTGAGCTCTATGTCCAACAGTGACCAAAGACTCGACCAAAATGTGTTGAGGAACTTGTTGTCCCGATCTGAGGTGATGGTCCGTGGTATCCCAAAATGGACCCACACTTGTTCGAAGAAGGGCTTGGTAGTATATGTCGATGTGATGCTCTTCCTGTAGGTTGTGATAATGGAAATCTTCGAAAACCAATCAACTACCACAAATACACAAGCATTTTCGTCCTTGGTGGACAGAAGGCTAGTCATGTACTCTATCGATATGGATTCCCAAGTCCTCTCGGGAGTAGGAAGAGGGGTGTATAATCCTTTCTTCTTGATGGTTGGCTTGGCAATGGAACAGGCAGTGCAAGATCTGATATACTTGTTGACGTCTTGTCGAAGTTTTGGCCAATAAAAATGTTTTTGTAGAACGGCCACATTTTTCTCCACGCCAAAATGCCATGCCATCCTATTGTAGTGAGCCTCCCAAATATGCTTTGCACGCTCACTTGTAGGAACACAGAGGTGTCCTAGATGGCATAACAGTCCATCCTGGATGTGAAAATTGGTGACATTCAATCCTGTACCCAAGAGATGATAGGTGGTGGCGAATTCAGGGTCACGCTGATAAAGTTGGGTCCACTCAGATGCCTCATGCCCACATGAATGGAGCATTGTGGTGAGTGCAGCAACGGGAGGGTGACTGAGGAAATCAACGACACAATTCGTGCTCCCTATTTTATACTTGATGTTGAGACGAAATTGTTTTAGGTATGTGGACCACTTTTGATGTAGGTCATTATGCAACTTCCCCTGTGTCTCTATGAACTACAGAGGCTTGTGATCAGTGTGGATGATTGTCTCCTTTCCCAGAATGTAATGTTTCCATTGACAGCAGGCTTGCACAATGGAATACATTTCTTTTTCCTAGGTGGGGTGTTTTCAGATAGTATCTGAGAGTGTGTCACTATGGTATGCTACTATATGACCATGTTGAGTGAGAACTGCACCTATAGCATAGTCGAAGGCATCAGTCTCAATATCGAACGATTGTTACAGATCAGGTAAGGAGAGTACTGGAGCTGAGCACAAGCGATGCTTCAGATCATCAAATGCTTGTTTTTGTGCCTACCCCCATGTGAACTTTTCCTTATCAGCACCCTTGGTTACTTGGCTGAGGGCCCATCCAATATGGGATAATCCCAACATGAACCTTCGGTAGAAGTTGGCAAGTCCCAAGAATCTTGAAATCTCGATTAGTGTGGTTGGGGCTGGCCAATCACGAATGACTTGGATCTTAGCTGGATCCACATGTACCCCATGCTCATCAACAATGTAGCCCAAGTATTGGACCGTGTTCATTCCAAAGGAGAATTTTTCCAAGTTGTCATATAGCTTGTGCTACCGTAGAGTGCCCAAAACCTATTTAATATGTTGCATGTGCTCCTCCCAAGTTTTTTTTAAGATGAGGATGTCATCCAGATATACCACCACAAAAGAGTTGGTGAAGGGTCTCAATACATCATCCATCAATCTCATGAAAGTTTTTGGTGCATTTGTTAAGCCAAAGGGCATGACCAGCCATTCGAAAAAACCTTATTTAGATTTGAAATTTGTCTTTTGTACATCAATTGGTTCGATGGGAACCTGGTTGTAGCCATACTTTAGGTCAATCTTGCTGAAGAACTTTTCCCCCTTGAGTTGGTCAAGAAGGTCATAAATTCATGGAATTGGGTACCAGTTCCTGACTGTGATTTTGATTAATGCTCTATAATCAATGTAGAGCCGTCAGGTCCCATCTTTCTTCTGCACCAGCACAATAAAGCTTCTGCAAGGGGAGGAGCTGGGTCGAATGTGTTATCACCATAAACATTTCTATGTGGAATCCAGTTTCCAAGACTTAGCAAGGTGTTAAACTAATGTAGAGGCGTGACAAACTAGAGGACAGGGCCAAGTCTAGAAGGAGGAGGCTAAATCTAGCGATAGTGCGGAGTTTATGGGATCTGATAGGTCGTAGATCACAGGCGCTACAGATAAACGGTCGGGGATCTTTTCAGGGAGAGGAGTTGCACAGAAGATAATTCCCGAAAGCAGGCTGAAACGTAAACCACAATTTCAGGTCGGGACCACGTGGCACTATTGGATGAATTTCAGTGTGAGAACTGGGTTGCCCCAAACCACTTCTTCGTGCCCCCAAAATTGGGATAATATATAAAAGGGGTGTTTGTCGTTATTTTATTATTTTCAAATACTAGAACGTTGAAAGTTGGCGGGACCACTCCAATCAAACTGAAGCTCAACAGTACGCCAAGCTCACACCTCTTTCGATCATTTACAGGTATTTTTCATCACCTCCATGGACCCTATCATAATGTCAGTAGCAGAGAAAGACCCCATGTCAAACGAAGAATCCCTAATTGACAGAGATTCAGATGTGTTCAACATTGAAATCACCATTTTTCCCATCTTCGTGTCCAGATCTAATATGTCTGATAATGTAGGGAAGTAGATACCTTTCCTTGAAGCAGCCCAAGAAACTATATCCCCTTACGTTGTCGAGGTCGCATTCCCTTTCCCCGAATTCATAGGTTGGTGCGCAGAGCAGTATTCACAAGAAGACAAAGTTGTTGTAAATAAACAGGGGTCCGAGGTCATGTGTAGGGTAGAGAGTCTATAAATTCAAGGCACCCTCGGCATACCAAAGTCCTTATCCGTAGTGTCTGAACCATTCGAGGAAGAAAATTTGATTATGGTTTACAGGGAGTGTCCATCAGAAGTCAAAGACCTATTATTACAGACAATTGTCAAACCAGAGCATCTTTCCTAAAGTTTGTCTTTGCCAATGAGTGTTAGTGTCATGGTTATTGAAGTCCAATGGGTTTGTTCCCTGTTGAGTCAAATTTTAGGTCTAGATAGTGAAAACCACGTGGTCGAGGTCATGTTGGGTTTTTTGTTAGTGTTTTTTCAATCAGAGTCTAGTTCGTCAATCTGTGTCAACTTCGATCACTTCATAGTTGATAATATCCACAAACAACTACTGAATTTTCAGTCACTAAGACATTTCAGATATTACACATACTTGCTGAAGATTTTCCTAGAAAAAAACAACAGAGAGTTCCCTAAAGTAGCATTCATATAAACTGAATGTAAAAGGATCACATTGCTCATTTTCATCAACAAAATCATGTCCAAGGTTTACAGCTTGATTTTCAACACCAATCTACAAAAAGTCTTGGATGACATGAGGAGCTATTTACAGCCAAATCCAGAAAATAAAGTGGGGGACTGGGTATTGTTCATGCATTAAACAGTGATCTGGTTTTGTGGTTGTCATGAATCCCCCTATCTTCTGCCTATTTTTCTAAAACCCAGAGTCTTTTCCCTTGAATTCATCAAGCAAAGAATCATATCAAAGACAGAGCATTTCCTGAAATTACACAAGGCCTCCAACCTCAAATTTCCTTTCATCATTAGACCCTTCATTGTCAAGACTAGATCATGATTATCTCAGATCCAAGCAAAGCTCAAGGAGTTTGTAATTGCATAGCTACATAGAAGAAGATATGATCCGCATCAGATCATATCCAAGAGAATACTAATGAACAAACAAGCCCCTTATGAGCATGAACATGTTGAGGGTTTTGACAAATTGGAAAATCTAGAAGTTTATGTTGATATGGAAGCAATTTTGCAACCATCTCAATCACAACAAGTGGAGGCAACCCTACAACAAGCTCAAACAAAGAAAACTCCTCAAAATTTTATATTTAGAGTCCCTAAAGTAAGTGTTTACAGCAAGAGAAGCAGTTCAGAGGCCATGGGTACCAGTGATCAGCAGATTTCCCCTAAGAAGATAAATATCACACAACCCTAATAGATAGTGGATCTAGAGGAGGAAGATCCTAAATAACAAGTGAAAATGGATATGGTGGAGAGTGGCACCAACACTGTAGAGGTTGGTAAATGAAGCAAGCTCCAAAGTGAAGGAAGCTCAAGAAATTTCAGCAACAAAAAGAACATCTTTGATAAGGCATCTGGACAAGCCTATCAATCTAAAGAAGATTTGGCAAAACAATATGCTGAGAAAGGAAACTTGGCTATGGGTGAAATGAGGGATTTAATCCATGAAGTAGAAAATATTTATCAACACAATTATTCTCTGTTCACAGTAAGAAATATAGAGAAGAGGACATTTAATATATCAGTTGCAGAGGAAGACAAAGTATCTGAGATCAAGCTAAAATATGAAAACATCAATGCTCCAGACAAAGTCAAATTCCACAGGAATACCAGTGATATGTTGTATTCCGATTAATTGGGTCTAAGTCTGAAGAATTCGAAGCTGGAAACTTATGCCATAAAGTTGGAAGGGCAGTTAAGGCAAGAAAAGGCATCCAACAGATCTTGGAAAACTTGAGTCAAGAGGCTAGAATTTGAAGGCCCTTAGAGAGTGAAATTCTCATTGGATGAAAAAGGACAAGTTGATTCAAATATTGAAGAAGAAACTGAAAATGTCTGCCACAGAGCATCCACAAACAGCAGAACTGGTTGCTCTAGAACTGGAAAAGGAAGCATTTTGACAAGAGGCATTGAACTACAAGGCTAAGGTATTACAGCTAGAACAAGAAAAGGTGAATTGGTCACAAGGACAGACATAATTACCAAACATGGTTGTAGTTGTACCTTCTACTGCAGAAGTTGGGCCAAGCACTGAAGGACTTGTTCAGGCTATGTCACAAGTTAGTCGGAAGGTAGGAGAAATCAAAGGGTTAAAGGGAGACATAAAGAAATTGAAGAAAAAAATGAAAACAAAAGATGAAAGGATGGCTCAACTTCAAAAGGAGAATCAAGCTTTGCAGGAGAGGATAGACAAGATGAAAATAAGATTGAAAGGCAAAGGATTGTGTTGATGGGTCCTAAATCCCTTGATTCAACAGTAGGAACCAAGCCTAGCACCGAGGCCCAATTCGACTCTATAGTGTTTAATAGTGGAATGGTTCTCCAGATCTTGCGATCTGGCCAATTTATCAATGGGCTTTATGTTTTCTTGTGAAGGCTCTTCCTTCAGTTTGGACTATATCTTTTTTGTATTTTTTCTTGGGTGGGACCGATATGAGATGTAAGCTGGTATAAACCAACTTGGAAACAAAACATGACTAAGTTCTAACTACTTGGGAAGGGGCTGAACTTGGGATAACCCGTTGCTCAAGCATGCAAATGACAATTTTATACCACGGGCCTAGTACTAATACATTAACCATGTGAGCATCCAATTATTGTCTGAGAGAATAATTACTAGAAAGAAAATACATATGCGATAAGGCAATGGCAAGAAAAATAATTCACCTACTTAATCATCCATCACATAATAACACCATAATTCATCTTCATCGTTAAAGTAAAGAACAACAAAATATTGCACCAAATAACTTGACAATAGATTAAATAGCTCTTACTCATTACAGCATCATTCATGAAACAACATAGGAAATATTTATTCTCCACATCCAATCACATGCATTTGATGAAAATAATTTTATCTCTGGTCCAGAAGGACTTCTCTATTAACGATAGCTTGGAAATAATTCTTGAAAAAACCAAAACAAAAGAGTTTCTTGCAACAACCATCGACCTTTAACTAATTGGTCGATGTTCTTATTTATAACATAAAATTCAACTGAAATGAACGACTAAGTGTAGTTTACACAAAATTAAATTCGCCACGTGGCATCCTCTTCTAATAGTTTCTTTAATAGTCAACTCAAGATATCACTTGAAAGGGTGACTTTTCTCATACTCTGACCAACTAATAAACAAATCCTCGCAAGTTTGGGCCCATGAAAATCTGTGTTGCTCCATCGGAGCCACGTAAATTCCTCTAACCTCCACGGCATGCACTCGGTACTTCACTAGACTGGTGTTTAACTGTTGTAGCACAGTCCAAGCTCTAATCAGATGTTCCATAAATCTTTGCACTTGTCCTAGCGTTGTATTGGTCACCTTCGCTAGCTCTTCAACCCATAATAAATCTTGTTTGGTATGTGATTCGACTATGTCTCACAAGTCGATGAATTTGTCGTGGTTGCCAAACTCAAGGAGTCTGATATCCTTCATTGCCTGTTGATCTTCGGATTCAGTTTCTCTCGGATTTCTTGGCGAAGTTACGAAGTTGATTTTGCTCGATAGTCGGAGGGGTCTTTCCTGCAAATCAGAATTAAAATCATTTAGAAATTGCTTACTGAACAATACTCGACAATATATATGAAAAGCGTAAATGAGAAGAAAATAGATTGATGCATACATGTAAAGCTCACTAAGTATGGTTGTTTGATACTTATGTGATCTCTGCAATCTTTAGGATTATCTACATTGTCTCTGTTAGCACCGCCATTTTTCTTCAGTTAGGGTGGGTTACATCCGCACGTCATAGCATGATAAATCAAGTATGAAAAACATGAGATTCAAAGTCACACCAGTGGCCGGTTGGCCCTTCGGGTCGAGAAAGGATGTCAGAACCAAACATGTGCCACAAGTATGAGTAAGTTCCAAAAAGATCGGATATTGTCATAAGAGAAGTCGTTAAATGCTTCAAGTCAAGGCAGGTCGCTCAAACAGAAGTCACGTCAGCAAGTGAATCAACCATCATTAGCTCGTTATGGAGGCTAGGGGAATTGAAAGGAATCGAGATGATCATACCACACATCCTCCATAATTCTTATCGACTACATCTCACACACCTCAGAACATGTCGTCACAAGGATGTGACAAAATAATTCTTTTAAAACATCCCGTCGCAAGGCATTCGGTGCCCCCTGGCACATTTCATCTCGTTGCCCCACTCCATTATAAATTCTAGATGTTTTGTAAGCGTTCTACCCACCAGTCGAGCTTGTGTGCCATTGGTAACTCATCTCGTGAGCTCACTTCGATCAAATTCTTTGCTTTGGGCCTTTTTCAATACATCCACACATAAGGTGGATACTTTGTCGCACCATGGGATCTCCTCAAAACACAAGACAAGGGCTACAAGGCAGCCAAAGTGCCAGGCCTGAGTCACAAAATGCCTGGGACTCATTCTTATTCACATTGGGTGTTCCCGAGGCTTCAAAGGGATATTCCTACCTTCGTGCAGAAAAGATGGTATCTCCCCGTGTTGAGGCCAAAGTGGAGGAAGTTACGTCGGAAGGACGCAAGTTGGAAGTCATGCTTCCTCAGCAAAAGATACTGTGGAGGAGAGGAAGGCCCGAGAAGAATAAAGAAGTGGGAGGGGAAAACCAAATCCCTATTGAGTCGCGCGCACAATCAATTATTGAGGAATTCCTAATGCGCGTTATCCAGCTAGAGCCGGTCGAAACCATAAGTCGAGGAAGCGAAAGCCGAATGAGAAGGATAGAAGCCTCGAGTTCTAGCATTCAAGCACCTAGTCATCAGCTAGATAAGGCACAACTTGGCATAGCTGAACTCTACCAGGAAAATAGAGAACTACGACGGAAGTTGGTGGAAAATACCCTTGAGGTGTCAGCACCTCAAGGTCATGAAGGGAACACAACCTAGCTCAAGAGGCAACTTTGGGAGGTGCAAGATACGATCGTGCAATTGCGTGAGGCACAAAGAGTGTCAAAAGAAGAAATGATGAAAACCCCTCAGGGAGCGCGAAGTAGCTGGGAAGAAAGTCTGCGCGCAGAAGAGGCATGATTGGTGAACTCTTTACACTCTCAGACGCGACGCATAAATTTGATAATTTTCCCTTTTGTAAGGAGATTTTCATTTTCTTAATGTAGCTGGGTTGGTTGGCCAAAAGGTATAGACAATGTCTACTGTATGTAGCCTGAGCTTGACGCCAATCTAATATATATAAAGTCTCGAAATTTTGATGAACGGGCTTTCGTTATAGCGAATGAATGCATCATCTTCTTGTTTGTATATGAACTCCTTGTGTGTTTGGTCCACATATTTTCATGTCTTATTTGGAACGTAGTTTTATGTTATTCGAACAAACCGTATTTCTTCTAAGGCAGCCTATAATTCATGCTCAGTGGTACCGTCGCGACACAACTGGTTTGGGACATATGACATCGAAGACCGGTGACCTAGCTTACGTGTAATAGTCGGGTTCGAGACTTTGTTAAAAATGTGTGATCTGAGCTAAACATGGGACTGTCGATGCAAAAAAGGCACCAGGGAATCATCGCTCGAGGTGAACTTATTATGTTCTCTACGGATTTACTTTCTCAAAAATTCGTCGATGCTGAAATTCTTCAGGAATCGACCATCAATGATTCCTTTCTTTATTTTCTAATGTTTACTCCCTTTGCTTTTCGTCGATGTCGAATGAAATTGACTATCGGTGGCTTCCTTGTGTAATGCTCATCACAAAAGAAAACTCTATTATGTCGACATCGACGAAGATCGGTGATCGGTGACCTTGGTTTTCTCGAGTGATTTTATTTCATATTCAATTCTTCCAGGTGCCGAATTTTGGACTCATT
Source organism: Picea engelmannii (assembly GCA_009831015.1). Taxonomy (NCBI): domain Eukaryota; kingdom Viridiplantae; phylum Streptophyta; class Pinopsida; order Pinales; family Pinaceae; genus Picea; species Picea engelmannii. Next base: position 246,932 of record ML779219.1, read on the forward strand.
GGGTGAAATGGTTTAGTGGTTGATTCTTTAATTAAATGTTAGTCCATTTAAGTTATGATGGTTTTCACATGTGCAAGCAGGATTTTAAAGCCTTAATGAGAATCAAAAAATGATAAGCAAAGGCAACATTTTTCATAATGAAGTCAAATTAGACAATTCCAAAAGATTAAGTGGTACCCAAAATTAAAATTTGACATAGACTTTTTACAGTGTGTTGAGTGCTCAACAAATGGCAATTCACTGGGCGAAAGCAAAATATCTATTCCTCCTTCAAGGCTAGGCTAATACAAAAGTTGGTGGAGAAATTAACTGGTTTTGAATTAGATCCTCTTTTACCCTTACATTTGAAATCCTTTAGTTGATGCTTCCCGACCTACCCATGGGGTTTTTAACCTTTATTCCTCCCTCATTTATTGTAACCCTGACTCATGCCCTATTTGACAAAATCTATTAAAGTATTCACTGGCATTAAGCCTTTAGTTACCTTTACTCAATTGCTACGGTGTTGCTATGCTACCAGTGAGCGTCCATAGCCCCATGGGAGTCACCTCGACATCACAGACCTTTCTCCACTGCCAACGAGCATTCATAGCCTCGGTGGAGATATTTGCATACCCTCCCCTATTGTTCGCTCTTTTGATAATATCAATTTCATTCTGGCATGATGCCCTGAGCGAGTGGGAGAGGATGAAGTTTGTTTATTTCACAAAGTGATATGGTTAAGGTGGATCATTTACTAGCTTTGTGTTCAGGGTTCATGTAGTCCTTTCCAGCTTTCCTTCTTTCCCTTAAGATCTTACGAAACCACTAAGAAGACACTTATGACATTTCTTCGAAGTTGTTCATTTGCACAAGTTAGATAGAGGACTCCTCAAAGAAACGGCAAGCTCCTCAATGCTTCTTATGTTTTATATGAGAAATTAATTAGGAACAGAGTTCGCTATGTCGCATGATTTAAAGTCGACCATTATCTCGCTAAACACAACCTTCAAAAGTGCAAAATTCCAAAAGAAAAAGAAAACAACAAGAAAAATGCATTTCGCAATCATGAAAACATTCATACAAAACCTTTTCATTTATTATTATTTTGTATTTTTATTTTTTTTCTTTTTAATGGAAATATTGTTTGAGGGCTTGGCCATTTACTGGGAGGGCGTCAGGTTCCCCCCTCAAATTATGTAACTAATAAGTTCCTGCCCCAATCTTCTCAGCCACCTGGAAAGGTCCAAGCCACAGATTCTGAAACTTAGAATGTTTCCCTTTTGGCTCATTTGCTCTGTCCCATTTCAGGACTAAGTCTCTACTTCAAAATTCTTCTCTTTAGCCTTATGCTTATCAAACCATCTTTTCACTATCTGTTGGTGAGCCGGGAATTTTTATTTATCCTTTTCTCTCTCTTCTTATAGCATGAGTAGAGTTTCAATTATTTGTTGTATGACCAACGAAGGTCCACCACTGGAATCTTGGGCTAGTTGAAGATATGGAAGATAAAGCCCATTTGGGAGAATGGCTTCCTGCCTATAAACCAGAAAGTACAGGGAATTTCCTATAGCTTTCTTGGGCATGACCCTATCGACCCATAGAGCATTATGGAGTAGATTATGCCAATTCCTTTTTTTATCTACAACCGTATTTTTTAATATTCTCACTAGGTTCTTATTGGTTGATTCTGCCACCCCATTTCCCTATGGATAATAATTTGCAGAGTAACTAATTATGATTCCTTTGTCTAGAGAAAACTCTGTCAATAGAGTGGAAGAAAAATAAGATGCATTATCAAAAACAAGAACAGAAGGGACACCAAACCTTGTGATCAGTTGTTGTCCTATGAATTGAATCACCACTTTCTCATTTACATGAGTCAGAGGGATGGCCTCTGCCCATTTAGTGAAATAGTTGATGGCAGTAAGTATATACTTGTGTTGTTTTGAAGAGCTTGGTGTAATCTCTCCTATGATATCTAACCCCCATTGCTCAAAGGGCTTAGAAACAGTCACTGGTTGGAGTGGTATTGTTGCTCTCTTCTCCCTGCTCATGCTTATTTGACAAGTTTTACAGTACCTAGCATGGGTGTGGGCGTCTTTGAACAAGGTGGGCCAATAATAGCCAACTCTCGGTATCTTATGAGTGGTGGTGTTTCCTGCGAAATGTCCACCGGCAGGGCCATCATGGAGCTCCTTCAGAAATTTTTCTACGTCTTCACGTTCAAGACATCTTAAGAGTACCCCATCATAATTAATCTGAAAGAGTACCGAATTTATGAGGCGATATTGTACAAAATTTAACCTGAGAGCTCTCCTTTCCTTAAGGTTGAGATTTTCTGAACAAGTCCCATGTCGTAGCAGATAATTTAAATTCTCATACCAAGATTCTGGCCCTGGGGAAATGTATGAAGCTTCACCACACCATAATGCCATTTCATTCTCCCATCCAGAATATTCATTTACTTGGTCCTGGGCTTCAGCTGCAAGTTTGCACAACCCTTGCCCTTTAACTAGTTTGGAAGGTTTTATATCTAGATCAAATTCTTGGATCACTTCCATCAATTTCCCTCTTCTTTCCCCCATCTCTTGCTGAGTAAACAAGGATCGGACCGTAGGGCAAGGCACAATCACTTTGGTGTGGTTCTTGAGGATGTAAGACTTGAAGTGCTTTACTTCCTTATATATCGCATAATCATGTTTATCAACAGTAGGATAATTAATTCCGGATCCCTGGAGATTAATGCTCATGAACGACACTAAAGCCTCATTGTTGTCATCATCCTTTTGAATCAATACTACAGCTAACGACTGGTCGGAGGCGAAAGTATAGAGGAAGAAATCCCTATTAAAATTGGGACTTTGTAATACGGGGGCTTGGGATATAGCAGTTTTAATATTGTTGAAAGCATATTTTCGTTCATCATCCCACTTAAATTTGAAATCTTTGTGATTCATCTTTTGTAAGGGTTTGATAGTTTCCGCGAAATCGGTAGTGAATTTCCTCACGAAATTGATTTGCTTGAAAAAAGACTACATAGCTTTCTTGTTGTGAGGCAACGGGAGTTGAGCTATCGCCTTAATCCTTTATGCATATATGTGAATTTCTTCTTGAGATATAATATGGCCTAGCATCTTACCTTCCTCGACGCCAAAAATAGTTTTCTTGGGATTTAAGGATATATTGTATCTCCTACACCTTTCGAAAATCTAAGTTAAGTGTTGGATGTGCTCTTCTTTGTTCTCTGAATACACAGTTACGTCATCTAGATACACTACCACACACTTGTTGATTACTCCTCGAAATGCTACGTCCATTTCCCTTTGGAAGGTTGCCCCTGTGTTGATTAACCCAAAAGGCATGCGTTTATAAGCGAAGGTTCCCCACTTGTTTCGAAAGGTAGTTTTCAAATGATCTTCCTCTGAAACCAGGACTTGGTTGTAACCTAAGAAACCATCCAATACAGAGAAGATCTCCGATCCAGACATGGTCTGCAGAAGTTTCTCCATTGGCGGGACTGGGTAATTATTCTTTTCTGAAGCTTTGTTGAGGTTCCTAAAATCTACGCATAAGCAAATTTCTTCAGACTTTTTTCTCACAGGAACCAGATTTGCTACCCATGCGGAATGCCTAACCTGGAAGATGATCTTGGAATCTAAAAGTTTCTTTAATTCCTTATACATGAGAGGTTCCAGGGATGGTTGATACTTTCGGAGCTTCTATTGGAATGGTTTCACCTTAGGTTTTAACGGTATAGTGTGTTGAATGATACGGGTGTCATAAGTTTTCAGATATCGGTAGGACCATGCGAAGACATCTTGATATTATCTGAACAGTTTGAGATAAGTATTTCTTTCCTCTTTAGACGTAGTCTTGTCGAGATTCAAATTCTTTGGGTTTTTCGGGGTTCCGAGATTTATAGTTTCATGCAGGGGACAAGAGTTATCGGTCTTTGCATTTTTAGGCCCCCTAAATCGTTCTTTCAAGTCAATCAAATTTTCCAAATTAGCTATCCCTTTTGGGATGGTGTGAGATTTCAATATGTCAATAGGTTGACCTGTTCGAGGATCGGTTTCTGTCAATTTCTCCTGGAATACTTCATCGTCGATGGCCAAATATTTGAAATTGTCTTGGTTAGTCATGAAGTTTATGATCTGTTCATCTCCTTCAAAAACTTTCCAATTAGAAATGTTGTTAGGCATCGATGGTTTGTAGAGTAGTTCCACAGTGAATCGGGAGGCTTCATAATCTTCTAGAGGTGACAGCCTTGAAGTACTTGTGGCCAGGGAATCAGCAAGAATATTCTTTGCTCTGGGGATCACGGTGTTATTGAAAGCTTAAAAATGCTCTATTAACCTATGTACTTCTTGCTGATAATTCTTTAGGTACGGGGAATTGCAATGTATAGTATTCGTTACTTGTCTAACGATAATCTACAAGTCTCCAAAAACTTTCAATTCTTTGATGTTTAAGTCTGTGGCTTTCTTTAACCCTTGTACTAGAGCTTCATACTCGGCAGTGTTATTGGTGCATTTGAATTCTAGTGTACAGGACAGGAAATGACATTTACCTTTTGGATCAATGAGGTTGCACCCTGCACATGATCCTTCCTGCGATTTAGATCCATCAAAGTATATGGTCCAAATTTGTGAATGAAAATCGCCCTTTTCCTCTTTCTTATTACTTTCTTGCTTCCCTATATTTTGTTTTGCAATCTCTAGCACAGGGTCTTGACAGAAGAGGGTGTCTTCTGTCGGTATTGGCGACTTCTCTTGAAAAACGGTTTCAAAGTTTTGAGTGAGAGGGACATCGGATAAGAGAGGAGAAAATTTCCCGAAGTGGGAATCACAAGAATAATTGCCCAGCCCGGGGAAATCTATGGATGAGGGTTCATTTAGGGTTTCTAGATAAGTTACTATATGTTTCAGGTATCTCTCCCTATCGATTTTGATCATATTCTTGTATCCCTTTAGTGGTAGCCAAAGGTGTGCCTAGACTGTACTAAAGTACCCGTTTAACTTCTCAAACCAGTCTCGACTTAGTAATAACCCATAGGCCTCTAGGATGTCTACTACAATGATGTCAATCACTTGCACAAACTTAGGATGTGTCGCTATCCTGATCATTACATATCTGAGTTCTCCCATTACTTTGACGTGGGTTATGTCTAGTTGTATCACATGTTTATTGCTCTTAAGAGGAACGACATTTAATTTTTTTCAAATAGACAAGGGCATAACGTTGGAAGATGCTTCCAAATCTGCCAAACAATTGTGGAGGTTCATGTTGAAGACTTCAAACGTTAAGAGAAATGGTGGGACAAAAGGTTTTCCCTTCTTATCTTCTAAGTAGGTATTCACAGTTGGTTTATTTACTAGATCTATGGAAGTTAGATTTCTTTGTTGCTCATTGCTTGTCATAGGGTTTTCAACTAATTTCAACGCTTGTAGCAGGAAATCGTTTTTTTTTTAGGGATTCTAAATATGTCCATAACCGATATATTAGCCTTCAACTTCTTCAGATATTCAACTATGTTGTACTCCAGTTTGGGTGATTCTCACGTATGGATGTTAATAGGGTTCTTACGAGGAGAAAAAGGTGCTTTCGGGTGATCGGTAGTTGACCTTTGCCCTGAAGTTTGAGTGGTAGTAGGATCCTTTGAGACAGGAGGACCTTTACTTCTAGTTTGCACAACCGAGATCTCTGCGGGTGGTTCTTGAACCTGAAATAGGTCGTCGGAAGGCATAATTAGGTCAGGATCCCATATCAGCATGGTTATATCTTCTAGTGGTTCAATCTCTTCCTGGTCAGCAACATTCATAACCGAACTGTTTGTTTGTTCGGTAAGGGAAACCTCGTCTAAAAACCGGTTGGACATCAAATTCATGGCATGCACCCATTGAGGGCAGTCTCTTTCATAGTGGTTTTCCTGGTGATAAGTATAGAAGGAATCAAATGCAACATTCCCTAGATCAATATTCAAGTTAGCTGGGGGAGGTTCAATGGATTTGAACGGTGGGTTCCTTTTAAAGAAAGGATTATAGGGCCTTTGGCCTTGGTTTCCTTCCCCTGTGTTTCTCTTCATGTCTATGATCTCGTTCGATAATTTCTTAACCATGTGTTGTAGATCTTCTATGTCTCTATTACCCTTGTCAGGAATCTGTTCTACTTATTTCCCTGGCAGTCTAGTCAGAAGGAGTCCTCTCCTGGGAGGAGGTTGAACTTATTTCTTAACTAAAGAGACTAGGCCTTCTTTACACCCTTTCACCTGGAATTCTATCATTTTAGCTTCTTCAAACTTCTCAACTAAGGTTCATTTGGAAGCCCTCTTCACAAACATGGAAATAGGAGCTGGGAGCGCATCATCGTATACTTCGATTTGCAACTCCTGAGTTGGTTTGGCTTCGGACTGGAATTTGTTTAAAATGGTCATGAATCTTTGATTGAAATATTTAACCTTCTCTTTTGAACTCATGGTGGCGGCGAACAACTCATCCATCAGAGCTCCTGTAGTAGTCTCTTCTACAAATTTATCTAGAAATTATTTTTGAAACTTTGTCCAGCTAGTTATGGATCCTACATGTAAGTTAAAATACCATGTGGAGGCTGAGTTCTCAAAAGTGTAGGGGAACAGTCTGCAAACTACGTCTTCATACTGGACGTTCATAAGCCTGATTGCTAGTATAAAATTCTTGATATGATCTCCAGGAAATCCTGAGGTTTCAAGATCGAAATTAGGAAGTAACTTCTCTGGATGTCGGGGAAGGTTATGGATTGGTCCCGGGAGGGCCAAAGCATCTCTGGCCAACCAGGCTTGATTGTTCAGAGGTGGGTTCCCCCTTTCTTCATTATGGTCATTATTTCCTTCCATATATTTATACTCTGAGTTAAACTCCTCCTCTTCTGAAAAATCAGTTGGTTCAGAGACGTTGTTGGTTGGCATTTCGAGTATCAGATCAACAGGATCTTGGATTTCGGGTATTGAGAAATCTATTAAGTCTTCTACCCTATGCATGAAAACTTTGTCGGGAGTATTGACCATCGACCTACTTATCTTTTTTCTTTGAGGAAGTATCGGAGCTAAGGACAGCGCACCAATCTGTCGGGCATATGCTCTTGTGATTCTTTTGAATTCATTTAATTCCTCGTGAGGAAGAGCATAAGGTATTTCAGGGTGAAACGATTCTTCCTCGGGCTGGGGTGAGTTAGTTGTTTTAGGAGTACTCAGTGTGTGTGGGTTGTCTTCGGAATGACTAGCCATGCATGTGGGTTGTTTTGAATCTATAGGCTCTTTGAAATACTATGTAAAATATATATCCAACCATTCATTCTATGGCCCTCCTTAGAGCGCCAATTCTGTTGATGGGTCCTAAATCTCTTGATTAAATAGTAGGAACCAAACCTGCCACTGAGGCCCAATTAGACTCTACAACGTTTAATAGTGGAATGGTTCTCCAGATCTTGCGATCTGGCCAATTTATCGATGGGCTTTATGTTTTCTTGTGAAGGCTCTTCCTTCAGTTCGGACTATCTCTTTTTGTATTTTCTCTTGGGTGGGAACGATATGAGATGTAAGCCAGTATAAACCAACTTGGCAACAAAATAGGACTAAGTTATTACTACTTGGGAAGAGGATGAACTTGGGATAACCCGCTACTCAAGCATGCAGACGACAATTTTATACCACAGGCCTAGTACTAATAAATTAACCATGTGAGGATCCAATTACTATCTAAGAGACTAATTACCAGAAATAAAACACATATGAGATAAGGAAATGGAAAGAAAAATAATTCTCCTACTTAATCATCCATCACATAATAAAATCATGATTCATCTTCTTCGTTAAAGTAAAGAACAACAAAATATTGCACCAGATAACCTGACAATAGATTAAATAGCTCTTACTCATTACATCATTCATGAAACGAGATAGGAAATAGTTCTTCTCCATGTCCAATCACATGCATTTGATGAAAATAATTTTTTCTCTGGTCCAGAAGGACTTCTCTATTAACGGTAGCTCAGAAATAATTCTTGACAAAACCAAAACAGAAGATTTTCTTGCAACATCCATCGACCTCTAACTAATTGGTCGATGTTCTTATTTATAACATAAAATTCAACTGAAAATAATGGCTAAGTGTAGTTTAAACAAAACGAAATTCGCCATGTGGCGTCCTCTTCTAATAGTTTCTTTAATAATCAAATCAAGATATCTCTTGAAAGGGTGAGTTTTCTTATATTCCGACCAACTGATAAACATCTCCTCGCAAGTTTGGGCCCATGGAAATATGTGTTGATCCATTGGAGCCACGTAAATTCCCCTGACCTCCACTGCATGCACTCGGTACTTCACTAGACTGGTGTTTAACTATTGTAGCACAGTCCGAGCTCTAATCGGATGTTCCATAAATCTTTGCACTTGTCCTGGCGTTGTGTCAGTCACCTTCGCTATCTCTTCAACCCATAATAAATCTTGCTTGGTATGCAATTCGACTATGTCACACAAGTCGACGAAGTTGTCGGGGTTACTGAACTCAGGGAGTCTGATATCCTTCATCACTTGTTGATCTTCGGATTCAGTTTCTCTCAAACTTCTCGACGAATTTACGAATCCTATTTTTCTCGATATTCAAAGGGATATTTCCTGCAAATCGAAATTAAAATCGTTTAGAAATTGCTTACAGAACAATACTCGATAATATATATGAAAAGCGTAAACAGGAAGAAAACAGACTGATGCATACCTGTAAAGCTCGCTAAGTCTGGTTGTTTGACACTTACATGATCTCTGCAATCTTTAGGATTACCTACACCATCTCTATTAGCACCACCATTTTTCTTCAGTTAGGGTGGGTTACATCTGTGCGTCATAGCATGATAGATCAGGTACGAAAAACATGAGAGTCAAAGTCACGCCAGTGGTTGGTTGGCCCTTGGGGTTGGGAAAGGATGTCAAAACTGAACATGTGCCATAAGTACGAATAAGTTCCAAAAAGATCGGATACTGTCACAAGAGAAGTTGTTAAATGCTTCAATTCGAGGAAAGTCACTCAAACAAAACTTGCATCAGCTAGTGCATCAACCATCATTAGCTCATTATGGAGGCTAGGGGAATTGAAAGGAATCAAGATGATCGTACCACACATCCTCTGCAATTCTTATTGACTGCATCTCACACGCCTCAGATCATACTGTCGCAAGGATGTGACACAGTAATTCTTTTAAAACATCCTGTCGCAAGGCATTCAGTGCCCCCTATCACATTTTGGCTCATTGCCCCACTCCGTTATAAATTCTAGATGTTTTGTAAGTGTTCTACTCACCAATCGAGCTTGTGTGCCATTGGTAACTCATCTCGTGCACTCACTTCAATCAAATTCTTTTCTTTGGGCCTTTTTCAAGACATCCACGCATAAGGTGGATACGTTGTCGCACCATGGGATCTTCTCAAAACACAAGATGAGGCCTGCGAGATAGTCGAAGTGTCAGGCATGCACCACAAAATTCTTGAGACTCATTCTTATTCGCAGTGAGTGTTCCTGAGTGTTATCAGACTAATCGGTAGTTGTGGACACTAACAGATCTCCCTAGATCCACCTGGATCTAGAACAAAACAAGACAGGACATGACTCTTTCCCTAAGTTTTGGCCATTGAATTAGCTAGTAGGGAGGAACAAGTAATATACCTTTGTATCGCTTCCTAGGGTCTATGTTGCTCCCGCTTCACTTCGGTGCTCTCGTGAAGTCAAGACCAAGACAACACAAACCAACCAAAGTGAAGATAGCAAAATATATTCAACTGTCAACTTATGTGTATGATCAAGGAATTACACAATAAAGTGAGAATGACTTTATGGGAAAAGGACATGTCATTGTATCATATTAATCGAAATTAGAAGATACAACCTGATCACCTTGATGTCGCAAGATTCCTTTCGGTGGCTCTTGGCTCCAACACACACACTTGCTCGATCCTTGCATGAAGAAGATCAAATCCCTCTTAATAGACTTGCTAGAGTCTCCAAGCTCCTATTCAAGCTAAGTCCTTCACACAACTCTTTCACCAATTCTCCAATGAATCTTGCTTAACCTTTTCCATGAGAATTCCATCAATATATAGGAGAGAATGAGATGGTTACTTGGATAAGAATGATCCCACAATATCAGGGAAACCGGTACAAGGATAACCATTTGAATGCCAACCCATTCTTCTAGAAGATTCCCTTCTAGAACCATCGAGAATTCATCTTTTTCCAAGCTTTAGAACAAGTTCGCACCCTAGCTATGTAGCACAGTGCGAGAAGTTTGCACCCTAGCTATGTAGCACAGTGTGAGAAGTTTGCACCCTAGCTGAAGGTAGCCTACGAAATTGGGTCATTCTCGCACCCTAGGATATGAGCAACCTGCGAACTCTCTTCAAAAGTAAGTTTTATGGGAAGAGATGAATGTCACTTTTCTCAGGAGAAAGTTCTTATGAGGAGCCTGAGTACACCATCATTAATACACCATCATGATGACCAAAATCATGGGTAATAGAATGCCCCCCAAAGTATGAAGCCGGAATCGGTGACAGCCGAAAGACTTTGTAAACTACATGTGTGTGTCGGAAACTAGGAGCGCACCTAATCGGAAACCTGCGAACAACCAAGCATCTGCAGAATATCATATATACTAATTTTGAGGTAGGCATTCCCATACTCAAATCACAGATGGATGACATTGTACACATAGGCCATGGACACCAATCATACATTGTGGATCCATGCCATCAAAATATAGCATAGCCACCAGGAATACACTATGGATCTATGCGAGAAAATTCAAATTAAGATGACATAGCCACGAGACATACAAAGTGGATCTATGTGTCGCAAATTATACATACTCCATCGTAACCTGGACAAAGAGATGATATCCAGGGTATTCAATCTCTTCGCCCAAAAGTACGAATCTAACCATGTGATTACATGTGTTGAAGTTGAACATGGCAGAAACCACTTGATTACCGGTCATTGATGAAACCGTTAACAAGTGCGAGGGAAATCACCATTAATGTCAATGACTCCCAAAGTACTCTAGTACAATCCTTCGAATGTGAATGAATGAGTTGAGGTCGAACATCCAACAAAATCTTTTGATCAGGGGTCAATGATGTAAACCCACTGTCAAAAGCGAGGAAACCTGCCATTGAGGCATGCAAGTTCCAAGGTACCAAATAATTTCTAAGTCTTGTTTCCGGATAATGAGCTGAAGTCGATGGAACAAAACTCGTCACAGGAGGGCCTTGATGTATCCCCCATCAATGACACGAAATGAGTAACAGATTTTGAAGGTGAAATAGAGTATGATTTAAGTTGGACTGGACACAGGGAAGGCTGACACGGAGAGAATGGACAACTGCAGATGGCCGACTCAATAGAGGTTTCAGATGAACTTCTCTTGAACATATGAACGACACGACCAATGATTTGGCAGCATTGACTCAGAGACGACACGGGGTATGACCTTGTAGAAAATCGAATGAGAGACAAATGGATTTCCCAAACCGGCTTCAAATAATGAATAAGGGGTGTCATGTTCAAGAGCGACACTAACTGCCAATCAATACGAAGATGAGAACATATCCCTTTCCCAAATTTTCCCCCACCATTTCTAGCGAGTACCTCTTAATTTTTATGCAAGCTTGAGGAGGATAACATATGCTTGTTGATATAAGCTTATCCTTCGGATAAGTCCTTCGGAGTATGTTTAACGAACCCTAGGAAGGAGTGGTTCGGTCCCATGATGGGTCTGTCGATGTTTGTTTAACGAGTCCAAAGATAGAAAACTCGAAGGTTTTTCATGATTATAGAGTCTGGAAAAACACTTAAAAGAGAACTCTCTCAGTTCCTTTTTCGTAAAATAGTATGATGAGACCGAAAAAGAGATAAATTATCGCTCACCAAACGCTTTCTTCAAATACTTTATCGAGTGTGAAAATAGCAAGGTCGCTCGGCTATCTTTTCATGTTTAGAGAGTCTGAAAAGAGCTTAAAGAGGACTCCAGGGGGGTTCCTTTTTCGTATAACCTTGTTGAGCCCGAAAAAGTGATAAAAGTATGCTTGATCGTGTTCTCATGTATTTTCGAGCGTGAAAATGGACAAAGACCCAGCTCAAGGTTTTATACAAAAACCATAAAAAACAAAAAAAACATGCGATGAAGAAGAAAAAATATGTCCACATCCCTGTACATGAACATCGAGGTCGTTATGCCTGCAAAAGTTACACTCAAAAGGGCATTAGGGTTTAGGTTTTAATAAATAAATAATTATAAAAATTCAATAACATGGTAAAAGTAAATATAAAGAAGTAAAACTCTTTTTACCATATTATTTTCACTTTACCACTATTTGAGCCCAAAAAACCTTCTTTTACCCTCAAAATTCGGCGTCAGATTGCAGGAGTTACGAGCATCCATTCGACGAACCGTCAGCAGCAGTGAGGTAGGCACTTTGTCCTCTACTCTTTCATGGTTTAATTTTTCATTTTCATGAGCAAAAACTATCATTTTGAGTTTGTTTTGGAGTTTATTATGGCACTCAGCCATTCTCGTAGGTGAGCTACACGGGACCTGCGAGAATGGGTCATTATCGTAGGTGAGCCCACAGTAGCCTGCGAGAACCTCGCATTGTGCCTAAAGGGCACCTACGAGAACCACAAAGTGTAAAAAAAAAATTAAAATTTTGCCCAATGAAAAGATACCAATTTATGAATAGAGTTATTAATCTTCTTCTTGTGTTTCTTATGCAGGTATTTGGCCATCACAATGGTTCTGGAATGGCGCGAAAGGGAGCACGAAGAAGATAATGCCATTGTCAGAAATCATCCGCCCACCATTGCCGCTTTGAGAAATTGTGGTCTTCTGAAGTACTTTCATATCCCGGGCATGAGGTCCCAAATCAGGTTATTAGAGTACCTTGTGCATATGTGGGATCCCAATCAACAAGTATTCCATGTAGGGGTTCACACATTGTCCTTGGATATTGAGGACATTTACTTCTTGACAGGATTGTCATGGAATGGGTACCATGTGAGCCTGACTGGTAGCAGAGGTGGTGGGCTGCCCATGAGTGAGTACTGTCGCTTACACTGTGTTCTAGAGGTAGAGAGGAAGAAAGGGAAAGTAGTTATTTGGGGAGTGCGAGATTTGACCCTCCGCACTATTTTGTTCACCATTGCTCATATGGTTGGGAGCTCTGCTCCTCACATGGCGCTCCAGAGTTACTTTCAGTATGCCATAGAGTGTAGTGAGCCTTGGGTTTTTAACTGGGCAGATGATGTGCTTCGTAGCATGAAAAGGCAGTTGACAAAATGCAGACTAGGCGACCTGAAGCAATTTGGGTATAGGTCTTTGTTAGTGTCCTTCTTTCTCGAGAGGGTTCCATTACTGAGGCTGCAGGTTGAGTGGGATTTACCGGCTCCCACAGATCCAAGAATGCTGAGATGGTGTCAGCTCATGGCCCGGCACGTAGCTGGACCAATTATCAAGTATGATGATACCTTATTCGATTGGTTGTGACCACAGATGCTGATGGTCGACGATTATGCTTATGTCGGGTTGGATTTTCGAGGAGATCCGGACTTAGTCCTGCCTGAGGGTGCTCAGTGGGGGGAACTTGGTAAGAAGTACACATTTTTCCTTTTTAAATGTTTTTGTGAATTTTATCATATGCAAATGTTTTTTATATGTTCATCCAAAGACTAAATACAAAATTCATTGTTGATGACACAGATGTGGGACCTTACCGACCTCCTGATACTTCTCCCATTCAGCGACGAGGAGAGGTGGCACCAGTGCCACAATGGGACGCCGAGGATTATCAAGTAGTGGAACAAAACCTAGAGGGTTTGACATCTGATATTCCAGACATGCCTCTTGGAGATGTTCCATGACGTTATCAACATCATACAGTAGGAGTGTCGTGTCAGAGTCCATTGGCCGACTGCTCCGTAGGGTTGCCCGGGCAGTCGTGTGTTACCGTGAACGTCATCCATGACGTCACTTTGTAGAAGCTATAAGCTTCAGATTTTGACATTTTGGTCTTCGGACAAAACTTTTATGTAAAAACTCTTTTGATCGTTATATATACATACGGCTTCTACCGACTTATCGTGTGTTATGTGAAAATTGATGTGATTGATTTATAAATGATCCAAATGTCTGTCTAATACATAGTTAGCCAATGCATCAGTTAATGTATTTAGACATCTAGGAATATGTTGATATTCAATATAATCAAAATAACGTTCCAAGAGGCGAATTCGCAAATACACCCGTAACAAAGTAGGACTTCGAATAGTATAGACATTACTTAACTGTAGTACTACAAGCTGTGAATTGAGTCGCACAACCAAATGACGAATTTTGAGTGAGATAGCATCAATCAACAATTCGATAACGGCGCTATACTCTGCAATATTGTTGGTCGCACGGCCAAGACACACACCTCGTAAGGAGACAAGTTCGTTTGTAGGGGCGTAAATTGCCCATGCAACGGATGCAAGGTTATGAGTACTATGGCTAGCGCCATCAGCAAAGCCAATATAGGGTAGTGAAGACTCCGACATTTGGAAATCAAACACAACGTCACATAAGGGCAGAGACCAGATAATGACAAAAGCAAGCTATAGTAACACACAAGAAGTATGATACACTAAAAATACAAGTACTCGTGCACAGATGATTTTATGCATAGTACTTCTTCAAGTACAACCCATTCCTGGGTTCACTCAAAGGGATACCATCGTAATCTACTAACTCATAAGCCCCTTTTTCCAAAACTCGTTGAACGATATAAGGACCTCGCCACATGACTTTGAATTTTCTATCTCCTAGCATATCTCGATCTTGTTCATAGAGGAGAACGAGATCTCCTTCGGAGAAAATGCGAGTCTTGACATGTTTGTCGTATTGGGCCTTGACACGTTTTTTTCTGAGCTTCTATGACCAGGGTAGCATCGCGTCGAGTTTCGTCTAATCGCATAAGATACAATAGACGTTCTTCCTCAACATAAGTGTTTGGTAGGAGTTCAACAGCTAGTTTTAAAGAGGGTATCTCGCATTCAATTGGGAGAATGGCTTCCAAACCATAAACTAATCGGAAAGGTGTAAACCCAGTAGTAGACTTGACGGATGTCCGGTAAGCCCACAATGCTGAAAACAAAATTGTGTGCCAACTTGTTTTGTGAATCCCTATCATTCGTCGGAGCATAGTTATGAGAACTTTGTTAATTGCTTCGACCTGGCCGTTGGCTTGTGGGTAATAGGGCGTTGAGTTCTCATGGCGAAGACCCAACTTTTCAGTAAGTTTGGAGATCATGAAGTTTCTAAAGTGGCTACCATGATCAGTGACGATAGCTTGGGGAACACCAAAACGAGCTATGATGTGATTAAAAATGAATAATGTTGTGGTCTTTCCAGTGTTGTCAAATGTCGACATCGCCTCGGCCCATTTCGTAAAGTAATCGATGGCTACAATAATGTATCCATGCCCCCCAGCCGAGTGGGGGTGACATGTCATGAAATCAATGCCCCATTTCACAAAGGGACCAACGGAGACCACAGGGTGAAGAGGAGCGGGATGTGACCGTATCTTGTTATTATAGGTCTGGCAAGCATGGCATTTTTTAATGACGATTATGCAGTCGTTAAATAAAGAAGGCCAAAAATACCCTGCTCATAAAATCTTCTGGGCAGTAGCATACCCAGACATATGACCACCACAGGCTCCAGAATGGTAGTCATTCAGAGCTTTCTCGGCTTCGTCGAACGTTAAGCAGCATCGAAAAACAGAGTCAATCCCCCGACAATAAAGAGTATCCCCGAAGATAATATATTGACGGGCTTGATAGTGTATTCGACGTCGGTCAGTACTAGACAAAGATGGTCGGAAAGTCTGGGTTTGGAGATATATGATGATATTACCATACCAAATATCATCAGTGTTGATGAGGAAAAGGGATTCATCGGGTCATGAATCAGCTGCTACATTTTCCGTTTCAGAATGGGGAAAGTCGCATATCAACTCAGCAAACACTAAGGACTTCTTGGACTTGGCACGTTCAAATTCCAAGTCAAACTCCTGGAGTATCAAAATCCATTTGGAGTATTTTCCCCCTAGCAATTGACATGTAAGAATGTGTTGCATAGGGTTAAAGTTAGAAATCACTGTAGTCTTGCGCGAGAGGATATAGTGCCGGAAGCATTGGACGGCTTGGACGGCTGCCAAGGCCAGTTTTTCGACATGTAAATACTTGATTTCGGTAGGCGTTAGACTTCGACTCAAGTAGTAAATAACATGTTCATCATGAGCATCATCCTCTTGGAAGAGAACCATACCAATGGTGTAATCCGAGGCAGCAAGGTAGAGGAAATAATCGCGACTGTAATCGGGGGGAAAGAGAAGCGGATCACGCGTTATGGACACTTTCAAAGCTTTGAAAGCATTGTTGGCGATGGTATCCCAGATGAACTCTGAAGCCTTTTTTAGGAGCCGCGTAAATCCACGAGTTATCTCGGCATAATTTGGGATAAAACGATGAAGAAATTTCACTTTCCACTGCAAACTTCGTAACTGGCGAAGTTTAGAAGGAGGAGGGAGATTAAGGATTGCCTCAACCTTTAAAGGATCCACCCGGATCCCTTGACGCAAAATAATAAAACCTAGAAGTCGGTCGGATTCCACGCAGAAAACGCACTTATGAGGATTCAAACGTATATGGTAGAACCGACAGCAGACGAAAATGGCTCGGAGGTCGGTTGGATGATCGACTCAGCACATTGAGTGAGTGGGTAAATCGTCTAGATATGGTTGAACGATGTGCTTGATATCATGGAAAGCATAAGACATAGCACGTTGAAAAGTTGTGCCAGTGTTCTTGAGACCGAAAGGGAGTTTCCGATATGCAAAAGTACCCCAAGGACAAATAAAAGTAGTCTTATGTTGATCCTCACAAACAATGTTGATTTGATTATACCCGGAGAAACCATCCATCAAAGAGAAGATTTCACTTCCGGTGCAATCGTCGACAATCTGATCGACGAAAGGGGTAGGAAAGTTGTCTTTGGGACAAGCTTTGTTAATATCCCTATAATCAACGCATACACGAATTGTGCCTTGTTTCTTGTCGATCGGGACAAGATTGGAAACCTAGTTAGTGAGACCCACCAAGTAAATAAAGCTAGCTTTAAGAAGTTTTTCAACTTTGAGCTTGATAGCAGCTACTTTACGTGGGTGAACTGGACGAAGGCATTGCCGGATAGGTTTAGCGTCGGGGTATGTCTTGATCTCATGTATCACAATCTCAGGGTCGATACCCAGCATTTCTTCATAGCTCCAAGTGAAGATGTCACGAAACTCTTTGAAAAGGGATGTGTAGGTGACAATTTTGTTAGAAGAACACGAAGCTCTGATATGGACATTTTCGACAATCCCAGGTTTGACGGATATGTCAAGGGGAATAATGGGTGAGATATTGCTTAAGTTCCCTTCAGAAAACACATCGTATGCGGACTCGGGAACAGTTGAGATGACGACAACAGGCGACGAGGTCGAGATCCGTTGGTATTTCTCAATGGTATGTTTCTCTAGAAAGAGGATGGAACAATGATGTCCATCGTCCGAAGGGGTGTCTTCCATGACAGACATGATCATCTCCTCTGTGGGAAAAATGACATGGAAAGGATCTGGAGATAACTCACCAAGAGAGGGGGTAGAAGGGGTTGCCGATTGAATAGCCTGATAGGCAGATTCGACCGGACTTAACAGCATTTCATCACTGTAACGAAGATGATCTCCAGGGTCAGGTACTATCCATGGTTCATGAGACGTAGGAAGTTCATGAATCGAGGTGGAGATCATGTTGATTGAAGCAACAGACGAGCGTGGAACATCGGGCGGTGGAATGGGGAAAGTACCCATTAACGAAGACTCTTTTAGAAGGCCTACACCGACGTTCTCATAACCCAGTGGGGTTTTAGCGATGAACGGTACGTTGCCAGTATGGGTATCAGAATTAAAGAAGGCTAGTTGGTCGACGGTGACGACCTTTCCTTGATGTGGGAAACGTACCACACGGAAAAGGGTAGACACAACTGCGCGCATGGAATCGACCCAGCTATGGCCCAATAGAAGATTGTAATCAAGGGGAGCGTCAAAGACTTCCACTTCGACTTGGACCATTTTGCCTTCTAACGTGATGGGTAATGAAGGAAGGACACCTTAGGGCTTAAAACCGGAGCCATTGAAGGCTTTGAGAGTACTCTGGGATTCATTCAAAGAGGGAGAGCCAATGGTTTTCCAACAGGTAAGAGACATAACACACGTCGAGGCACCCTCGTCGATAACGGTTCAACAAATGTTTTTGTCAGAGACAATCACTTGGATCTGGAATGCGAGTTGAGGGGGTAACCTTGGAATGTGATCTTCCAAGTCAAAAATTATTAAATTCGTATCCGTCAGGTCGATTCCACCGATAGCTTTCAACAGTGCCTTCCATTGTGTCGGACAACTTTGAAGGACTTCAAGGGCTGACATCACAGAAGGTGCTTGGGCCAGATCTTCAACAATGTTGTAGCTCTGGGCAGCACGAGCATGAGGATTGAAAGCCGATTTCTGAACAACGCCCTTTGGGGGGGGTCGAAGAACTGTGTCGAGGCTCGGTCGTTCGAGATGAAGAGGACCATTGGTAGGTGGAGTCGCAGGAGAGGGTTGTACCAAGGAAGGAGGTAGATCATCAACCTTCTCTTTAGAGGGAGAATAATCTTTGGCTCGAGTAGTGAGTGCAACGTCGCTCTGCTTTGAATCGCCAATACACATCAATACATAGGATGTAGTAGAAGATGAGGGTTGGTCATGAATGACCAACTGAGCCTGTTGTTGAGACGGGAAGGGTTGGGACAAAACGGCCGGAGTAGGTGGTTTTGGAGCCCCTTGAAGGAACTTAGTGACCTCGGTGCATCGTGGACAATCCTTCGTGTAGTGATCATCACCACAGATAAGACAAGGGTATCAAGGTTTGCGCTTATTCCGATCGTCAACAGGTGTAGTTTTGGTTCGCTCTACTTGAGAAGCATTTTTGTCCTCCTTATTCTTACCCCTTCCCTTTTTAGATTTTTTTTTACCGGCTGGGGTAGATTGAACTGCATTGACCTCAGAATTCTTGCCAGTGGGAGGGGCAGGAGACGGAGCATTTTGAACATTAGAAGAAGCAGGTTTGGGGTTGGTGCTTGAGGCGGAATGTGGTTGGGCCTGGAAAGTGCCAATCACACCGTCGGCTGCATGCGAAGCAGCAGGAGTAGTTGAAGTGGCGGAAGTGGAAGGACGAGGTAAGTCAGGTAGTAAATCGTAAAGGGTACTCGTTTGTGAGTAAACGAGGTTAAGGTATTGAGCACGACTTATGGCCTACTCTTCCATGACTACTCCACCCATGGCGATGTCACGACCAATTTCGTTCACAAATGATTTTGTGAACCATTCTGCCAACAACTGATCGGGGAGTTCGAGTTTAATGACACGTCATCTCTGTCACCACTCATGAATGTGATTGGATATATGAGTGGCCTTGTTCTATTTGAAAGAACTCGAAATCTCGGTCCCCGTTTCATAACGGATCAGTAATTGGTAGTGTGTGAGGAAAGCCATAGCTAGGGTGTTGAAGTCAGAGAAGAAACCTCGTGGTAATTCTATATATCACTTCGTAGCAGAACCTGTGAGGGTTCGTTGAAAAAGATGTAAACGAATAGAGTCATCCATCAACGATTTAGATGAACACCAGAGGTGAAAAGTCATGATGTGATTGTTTGGGTCCTCTCCCGCTTTTCCATCAAATTTAGGGATGTCTAATGGTAGCTTGGCTGGTGTAGCAGGCCATTGGGGAGAGTGATGAATTGGATCATTTAAAATCCTTGACAAATGAAGAAGATCCAAAGTGGACAAAAAGGGTAACTGTCGATTCACCTGCGGGTACTGGTGGCTTTGGGGAGGAAGCTTCGTCGGAAAACCAGTAGGACCATAAGCAGTTTGCATATAATGTGAAGACCCAAGCAGATTCGGTGGTGGTTGAAGAGGATAGTAGCTCATGGGATTGTATCCTGGAACAGGGAAGTGAGTTTGAGCATTTGAGCCCCAAATGGGATTGAACGTACCTGGGTATGGTTGGCCTATACTAGGGGGTATCACAGATGCAGCTGGAAACTGCTACCCCCCAGTCGATTAAGGAGGATGTTGTATCAACTGATTCCAATACTGGGCCAAGGACGGAGGTATGTTTTGTCCATAAGGTGGGGTCGGTCCTCCCATCGAAGGTGGTGTTCCAATTGGGGGCAGTGTTCCAATTGGGGGTTGTGTTCCCATTGGGATTTGCGTTCCAATAGGAATTTGCCCGCTGAGAGGGGGTTGAGTCATACCACCTTAGTGAAATTGTCCACCAACGGGAATCTGGTAAGTTGGTGTGAATGACGGAATAGTGCCACTAGGATTAAGACTGCTAGTGCAGGATGAGAGAGGTACTCCAAAAGGAAATTGAGGGAGTGTCGGAATAAAATTGGGAAGAGAGTGCCCAGAAGAAGAGGGACCACTAGGAGAGCTAGATGGGGTTTGCGTAGGAGTGGGAATGGAAGCATTCAACGCACGGTATCCAGGTGGTAGTGTTGGGGTGACACTGGGCGTTCGTGGTGTGTTGATGGGAGCGAGACTAACCGCGGTGAACTCGGTGTGAACACTCGTAGTATCTGTATGATGGGCCATTTCTATAGGGATTGTCAAGATGTGGTCAGATCGTGGGGCACCCGTTCCAGGAAAATAATAGGCGGTAGTAAACGGTACTATCTCTGGGCTAGAGATTTCAAAAATCACAGGTGGGATGATTTCAGAAATCACAGGTGAACCTGGACCAAAAAGGTTTCGTCGAAAAAAGCCCGTAGACCAAAAAAGATCTTGGCCTTCAATGCCTAGAAAGGGTCCAATCGGTGATCCAGAAGACGTAACAACTAAGTCTCCAGAAGAATTTAGTCGCATAAACGGTCACTCAGAATTAGGGATAAGTCGAAAGTCCTCTCGAGTATTGGTAATTCGGAAATGTTCTAGAGAGTCAGTTCATTCCACTTGTGGCATGGTGACGACTGGGACTTCACTTTGCGGAGGAGAGCCCTCAGGTGAACTTGTAGGCAAGGGTTGAGAACCTTCCAGATGCTCTGGAGATAAACCCTGCATTCTACGTGAACGACGTGGAGGAGCTATTGTAAACGAGTGACAAATTTACAAAGAAAATCGTATGGTCAACTTTGGTAAACAAACAACACGCGCTAGTAAACAAAATCTAGGAAACAACACCAAGCAAACAAGACCTTCTAATTCCGAAGTTACTAGTTGGTGATGAAATCCAATGTCACAACAACGAGACGAGAAGGGGTTGGGCTAGGGTGGAAAAGTTACGCTGACGACCTACTTAACGGACTTACACCCTGGTGCAAGCTCCCACACATAATCGTGGGTATACCCTCCAAGGAGCCCAAGTGAGTTTGGCCAACGTCGATTCCAGGTACCGTGAAGACTTTCCCCTTCACAGTCACCTTGTGTAAGAACCTAGAAAGATAAGCCACTAAGGTTACCACCGACATCAATAAAGCCTGGGGGGACAGTCGACAGTCCGATCCACACACAAGGGCAGGGTATCTAGCCCGAAATCAACTCAAAAGGATTCCACTCATCATTATGGGTATACCTCCAAGTGATCCCCGTAATACATGCAATCTCTACACCGATATCAACAAAGCAGGGTGAGTAACTCTGTCAATATCAATGCGACCTCGTGTTTGACCCTTGTGTGAGAAGGGCTTCCCAGGACAAGATGTTGTAAATGGAATTTAACACTCCTTAACACAAGATGCTATTGTGTGTTTTGTGCTTTGGAGAGTGTATCTCTCTTCCTATTCCAAAGCGCTAGCCTAGGTAAATGTTGGTGTAATAGAGCCCTAGAAAAGAGTTACTAGTTAAATTTTACAATTGCGCAGTGTTATTAAGAGCTGTTGTTACTCAAAGGAAACGGAGATGAAACTGATGTTGTATGAGACTCTAACTCAACGATGCATGGATAAGAATGAAATATATATCAATTTTCGTTCAATGAATCCTATGTATGGGAGGGAGAGAGAATTTTTTCGGATCAAACTTGAACTACAAGACACAATTTCCTTTAAAATGCAATTGCAACAAATCACGCATCAATAACAATTCTCTATTGTTTCTTTTTCAATAATTTCAACAATTGATTTTCAATACTTTCGAAAACGAAAATGCTTTTGAAAGAAAAACATTGTTCACTTTTCAAAAAGGACCTACACCATGATGGTGAGATTGTAGAAAACCAACAACTAATGAACAAGCAATAGATAAAAACCCAAACCAATCTTTCAATGGAAACAAAAATAACAAGCAAACCAAAGTAGTCTTTTCAATTGCATGAGAAAAATGATCTTTCAAATAACGAGCAAATGATAAAGACAAAGAAGCTCAACTTTCAACCGATCGTTGGTTCTTAACCAAACAAGCACACTCAGATTCCAAAATCAGAGAGTATATCTTTGCAGAGAAAAGTCAAGAAACGAAAGTCAAGAAAAAAGTGACAGGAAGAGCCTTGATTTCCTAAGACTGTTCGTGTACAAAAACGAAGACAAGAAAAACATCAACCAATGGTCCAAGAAACTCTTTTTAGGCACCTATACTGATCTGGGTAGTTCATCATGCAAAAGTCTTAAAGCCAAAATTTTGAAAAAAGGGTTCGCAGGCTGAGAGTATTACACTATGAGAGAATAGATCATTCTCGTAGGCCAGCTTTGAGTAGAGTGCGAGAACCTTGCACTGAACCTAAAAGCAGGATGCACCAAGCTTTAGAACAAGTTCACACCCTAGCTATGTAGCACAATGTGAGAAGTTCACACCCTAGCGGAAGGCAGCCTGCGAGATTGGGTCATTCTCGCACCCTAAGATATGAGCAACCTGCGAACTCTCTTCAAAAGTAAGTTTTCTAGGAAGGGATGAATGTCACTTTTCTCAGGAGAAAGTTCTTATGAGGATCCTGAGTACACCATCATTAATACACCATCATGATGACCAAAATCATGGGTAACACCGAGGCTTCAAAGGGAGATTTCTACCTTCGTGCAGAAACGATGGTATCGCCCTGTGCTGAGGCCAAAGTGGAGGAAGTTATGTCAAAAGGATGCAAGTTGGAAGTCATGCTTCCTCAACAGAAGATACCGCGAAGGAGAGGAAGGCCCAGGAAGAATAAAGAAGTGGTAGGGGAAAACCAAATCTCGATTGAGTCACACGCACGATCATTTGTTGAGGAATTCCTAATGTGCGCTATCCGGCTAGATCCGATTGAAACCATAAGTCGAGGAAGCGGAAGCCGAATGAGAAGGACATAAGCCTCGGGTTCTAACGTTTGAGCACCTATTCATCATCTAGCACAGGTATAACTCACCATAGCTAAACTCTACCAAGAAAATAGAGAACTACGATGGTAGTTGGCGAAAAAGACCCTTGAGGTGTTAGCACCTCAAGGTCGTGAAGGGAACACAACCTGGCTCAAGAGGCAACTTTGGGAGGTGCAAGATACAATCGTGCAGTTGTGCTAGGCGCAAAGAGTGTCAGAAGAAAAAATGATGAAAACCCCTCAGGGAGCACGAAGTAGCCGGGAAGAAAGTCTGTGTGCAGATGAGGCATGATTGGCGAACTTTTTTTACATTCTCAGACGCGACGCATAACTTTGATAATTTTCCCTGTTGTAAGGAGATTTTCATTTTCTTAATGTAACTGGGTTGGTTGGCCAAAAGGTATAGACAGTTTCTACGTATGTAGATTGAGCTTGACGACAATCTAATATATATAAAGTCTCGAAATTTTGATGAATGGGCTTTGGTTATAGCGATTGAATGCATCATCTTCTTGTTTGTATATGAACTCCTTGTGTGTTTGGTCCACATCTTTTCCTGTCTTATTTGGAACGTACTTTTACGTTATTCGTACAAACTGTATTTCTTCTAAGGCAGCCTAGAATTCATGCTCAGTGGTACCGTCACGACACAACTGGTTTGGAACATATGACATCAAAGACCAATGACCTAGCTTGCGGGTAATAGTCGGGTTCGGGAATTTGTTCAAAATGTGTGATCTGAGCTAAACCTAGGACTATCGATGTCGAAAAGGCACTGGGGAATCGACGCTCGGGGGTGAACTTATTATGTTCTCTACGGATTTACTTTCTCAAAAATTCGTCGATGTCAAAACGCTTCAGGAAACGACCATCGGCGATTCCTTTATTTCTTTGCTAACGTTTACTCCCTTTGTCTTTCGTCGATGCCGAATGAAATCGTCTATTGGCGGCTTCCTTGTGTAATTTTTGTCACGAAAGAAAACTCTATTCCGCCGACATTGACAAAGATCGGTGATCGGCGACCTCGGTTTTCTCAAGTGATTTTCTTTCAGCTTCAATTCTTCTGGGTGACGAATTTTGGACTCGTCGAGTGAAGTGCTTTAGTTGTTGATTCTTTAATTAAATGTTAGTCCTTTTAAGTTATGATGGTTTTCACATGTCCAAGAAGGATTTTAAAGGCTTAATGAGAATCAAAAAATGACAAGAAAAGGCAACATTCTTCATACTGAAGTCAAATTAGACAATGCCAAAAGATTAAGTGGTACCCAAAAAGTAAAATTTGACATAGACTTTTTAGGATGTGTTGAGTGCTCAATATATTGTTGCAGGGAGCCAAACACATCATCTGGGATTCTATTGTGTTGAAGTTGCCAACTTCAGAGTGTACTTAAACTTCATCAATGATAAAGACAGCATGACCATCATAGCCAGAAGCAGGTGCATTGTTGTAAATGAGACCTTAGCAAAGAAACCATCAGAGTGGGCCCAAAATGCCATAAACCTGCTAAATTCCGTCCCTACTACAGAAATTTAGACCATTGGGGTCAAAGATAAAACTACATTGATCATCTTGGCCAGGAGGGTTAATGCTAATCATAACCTATTAAAAACAGTCCAAACTAAGGCCACACAGATGGAGCAAAGTTTATAGGAATTCAAGGATCTATTTGAAGAGTTGTTCATCAAAGGCCTCCCACCATTTTGGGATGGCAAATGGAAATTTTATGATCAGGAAGAATACAACTCTTGCCTCACTCAATGCAATATGGATCACTCCAAGTTTGAAAACCTGGAGGAAAACTTGAAAGGAGCAACCCTAGTTGAAAATTTGATTACAGATTTTGAGATTTTGAATCAGTTCAAAACAGTGAAGATTCGACTACCAGTCATGACATATGCCTCTTGCATTGACCTGGAGATCCTAATCAAAGAAATGATGGACTATGATATACCTTCTGATTTGCAATGGAAGGAGATAGTGTGGATGGGTAAAACAAAGTGTAGTTTTCCAGGATCCATCAGATGATGTCCAGGTGTCACCGAGTATGGCAGATCAGACAAAAGACCAAAACAGAGCAAGTGGAAAAAGAAGAAGTTGAAGCGTCAGAGGAATCGGCAGTTGGTTCCTGAAATGTTTTTCTGATTAATCATTGTAATCGGTTCCCATACTAAAACTGTCATTTGTAATTATTGTAATCAGTTTTAGAAGTTGAAACATTTCAGTTCAGCTATTGAAATCAGTTTCTAACTGAAGGAACTCAAATTGTATAAGTGTTAGAAGTTCCAAATGAATTAATGTTGGCATAGGTGCAAGGGAACCTTTTTGGTTGTTCGTAACTCCATTGTAATTTTCTGAAGCTGATTGAATACATATGCAGAATCCTTTGAAGTCTCTATGAAAAGATTCTAATGGTGGTGATATGAGTTTTGACTTCTCTCATTGTATGTATTTCCTGTGTTTTCTAATTCCATTTACATTGTCTTTTGTTTAAATTGGATAGTTTAAAAGCCGAGAATTCATCTTGTGATGCTCTTGGATTAAGCAATTTAAATTGTGTTAAGCTCTTCCTAACTAATTCAGAATTCATTTCATTGATGCTCTGATGCAGTTACTTGTTTTCTTCTTCTTCTTCTTCTTCTTACACTCTACAAACTACAATTTATAGCTCAAATTCATCGCCTCATTTAGCATTTATCCTCTGGAGAGTCCTACTGGCCAGCCAGTGTTTTCATTCATTTTCATAATTTGACTCCATAGCCCTAAGTGTCCCTCCCCTTCCTTGCCAACAAATTTATAAAAAAAAAACCCAAAACAACAAACCTAGCCATTGATTGACAAAGAAACACCAGGTGACATGAGAGAGCCCTCTTTGAGATGAGAAGGCTAGTACCCAGATCTAAAAAAAAATTGTAGGTTACCTCTGTCATTTGTTTATCAGCCAAACAAATTTACAAAGTGCTAACATTATGGCGCCATTGTCGGGGATTGAAAGTGAAATCTTCCTTGGGAAAAGAACAACTCAAAGCTTTAGATTTGATTCTTAAGGGTGACATTGAATCAAACATCTTATTGGTTGAGACTAAATTTACCCTGGCGACTCCATTACCAAGAGACCAATAGCACAAAGTAGTTCGAGCTAGAAATCCTAGCTTCCAAGAGAATTCACACTAGGAGAAACCCAGACCCAGAAGCAGTGATTGATGTGTCTGATCCTGAGAAGATTGTACACAAAATAAAATAAAAGAAAATAAGCCTAGTTTTGTTCTTAGACATATATTTATCCTTGCCCAAAGATGGAGTAACAAGCATTGAAGACCTTGATTTTGATGCGAAATTTGAGCAAACTCTGTTCAAAACTAAATCTGAGTCTTGTTTGAATGAAGTCATCGTTGATAAGAAGAGGTTCCAAGATTTAATTTGAGTTGCCTCTACCAAACCTATTGTGATCCATACTCAGAACCAACAACCACTTTGATTCCTTACAGCATCCATGGCAGATAGGTTTTCTCTTCTTATTCTGCCTGCTCAGTTACATGATTTTCCCTGGGAGTATAATATAAGGATTAAGTTGTATGATGTTGAAGGCAATGTGTCATCCCAAAAGCATCTAGATTGGTTCAATGATTTTATAGACTTAGAAGAAGTATATTTTGAGGATGCAAAGATGAGGTTGTTTGCACAAAGTCTTACAGGAGAAGTCAAAAAGTGGTTTAGAGCTCTCCCAGTAGCCAGTATCATAAATTTTGAAGCCTTTGAAACCATTTTTCTTGCAAAGTGGGGCGACAAGAAAAACCCCCTTCAGTTGTTAACTCAGTATAACAACATGAGGTCACCTAATGAAACAGTGCAAAAATTTTCAGCCAGATTTATAAAGGTCTATAATTTAATTGCTATTGAAGTAAAACCACCACCTAAAGCTGCTCAACTTAGATATGTTGATTCCTTTGAAAGTGATTTTTCTTTGTTATTGAGGGAAATAAGATCTACTTCATTAGACGATATGATGAATGATGCAATAGAAGTGGAAGTGAATCTAATGGCTTTAGAAAAGATAAAATCTAACTCTGACAGGGTCATGAACAAAGTTCAAGATAAGGCACAACCTTCAACCTCAAAAACATCAGAAGAAAGGTTTGAAACGATGATGAAAACTATGGAGAAAATGATTGAGAGAATGGCTTTAGATAATAGGCCTAACATCAAAGAAAAGGTTGATGTTCCACCTAGAAATCAGAGAAGACCAGCAGTCCCACAAATCAAACAAAGAGATCATAGGAATTAGGGGGATCAACAAATAAGACCTCTTCAAAACAATTATGTAATGAGAATTATGATGAAAATTTTGAAGACAACATGCATTGTTGTGATGGTGATGAAATAGAGATATTTTTTACTCAAGAAGAACATGACCAGTTCATGGATTCTAATGAAATATTCATGCAGGAAAATGATGAAAGGTTGTCAATATAAAGAGAAGATTACCAAACAAGGTTGCAGAATGCCATCATGCAATTCCAGAAATAGTACAATCTTCGAAACAAAAAGGTGCATACAAACCCTCCAAAGGGAAATCCTACCAAAGAAGCTCAGAATAACATACCTTCTTCAATTCAGCCTAAAAAGGACTCTGCTGCAAAATATGTTGTGGACAAAGGAAAGTAGAAGGAAGAACCCCAGAAGAAAGTACCTAAAACAAGAAAGGAGACAGTCATCAAAGAGGTAGAGAAAACCCCATCCTCCTTTAATTTTGAAAGTGAGATGGCCAAGATTAAAATCTATGTACCATTCAATGAATTGATAAATAACAGTGAATATATAAATTAGATCATCAAGATGCTCAAGATGGAACAAACTTCTGACACTTTGAACATACAAGATGATCATCCTTCTATCTTGTTTGGCCCACGTGTAGAGGAAAGTAGTGATGTTGATGAAGTCCCTCCTTTTTATGTCAATCTGAAGATCCATGATATGACTCTACACAATGCTATGTTGGATTCAGGTGCATCCCATAACCTGATGCCCAAGGTGATCATGGACCAATTGGGCCTGGACATCACAAGGCCTTACAAAGATATTTTATCCTTTGATTCAAGGAAGGTGAAGTGCCTGAGTCTAATCAAAGATATGGTGGTGTCTTTGTCTCAAATTCTAGCAAAGAATATGGTCATGGATGTAGTGGTTGTTGATATCCCTCCCAAGTTTGACATGTTGTTATCTAGGCCATGGGCTGCAAAGTTGAAAGGAAATCTACATATGGATACGTCATACACCACCATCCCTATCTTTGGTAAAGATAGGATATTGTACAGGGAGGTTTTGCTCAAATACATGGTCAGTAACAAGGCTCGACCGAATAACCATCCCATCTACTCTATGGAGACTGAGTTGGGTTCTTCCATTTTCTTCAATGATTTGTGTTTTCAAGAGAAAGGGCCAGAGATTGATATGGTTGTCAAAGAAAAATCTGATTAGTAGATTGAGAAAATTTCAGAACAGTAAGACAGTGCAAAAAATGAGATGTGGAACATGATCTTCGATGGAGTTGTTTGCGGAGAGGGGGAAGGAGTTGGTGTGTGGATTAACCCCCCTAGATTGGCCACAAAATTGTGCTCTTATAAGCTTTCTTTTGATTGCACAAACAACATGGATGAATATGAGGCATTGGTGTTAGGATTGAAGGCTTTGAAAGAAATGGGTGCTAGGAGGATAGTTGTTCAATGATATTCTGAGTTGATCATAAATCAGGTGAAGGGAATATATCAAGAAAAGCACCCCCAAATTAAGAGAATATTGAAATACAGTGCTTGACCTTCTTGAGTAATTTTCAAAATATTGTCTCTCAGTGATTCCAAGGGGTTAGAATCATATTGTTGATGCTCTAGCTACCTCAGGCTCAGTTTTCAAAAATCCAATCTTTCCTCATAGGGGATATGAAATTGAGATCAAGCACAGACCAACAGTGCCTGATAATATTAAGTATTGGCAGGTTTTTGAAGATGATAAACAAATAGAAAGTTTCCTCAAGATGGAGGATGGGTTTGAGAATTTGAATATTGATGAAGAATATTGTGATGAAGAGGTAGATGCAGCTGTGTTCAAAGAGAATGGTTACTTCGAAAATCATATTGTTGGTAGAGATATAGTCTAGCTGAAAAGTAACATAATTCCCAAATGCATGGTCCCATTGGAGAAACTCTTTGATAAAAATGGTCTAGCCAGAAGTCCAAAAATTATTGTAAATGAGCGAGATGTTGAAGATTGAAACATTGGGAATTGGGAAGATCCCAAGATCATTAAGTTTTCCAAGACACTCATCTCAGAGGCCAAGCAAAGATATATCAATTTAATGAAAGAATTCCCTGATGTTTTTTCCTGGAGTTATGAAGGTCTAAAAGTTTATGATACCAAGGTAATTCAGCATGTGATCCCAATCAAAGAATATCATAAACCTTTCAAATAGAAATTAAGAAGAATAAATCCTTTGTTGTTGCTCTTGATTGAGAAATAAATAAAGAATTTGTTTGAAGCGAAGATCATAGTATCTTTGAGGTTTTCCAAATGGGTGGCAAATCTGGTGCCTGCCAAAAAGAAGAGTGGAGAGATCAGGTTGTGTGTGGACTTCAGAAATATGAATAGGCTGACTCTCAAGGATAACTACCCACTGCCTAATATGGATCACATTCTAAAAAAAGTGGTAGGTTCTCAGAAAATGTCAATTTTGGATGGTTTCTCTGGGTACAATCAGATCATGGTGCACCTTGATGATCAGGAAAAGGCAACATTCACAACACCATGTGGTACCTTCATGTATGCCAAGATGCCTTTTGGGTTCATGAATGAAGGGGAAACATTTCAAAGAGCTATGGACATAGCTTTTGTTGATGAGAAAGACAAATTCATTGTTATTTACTTAGATGATATCACTGTGTATTCTGTTTCTGATGAAGAACATCCCAGGCATTTAAGAAGGGCTTTTCATAAGTGTAGAAATTTTGGTATTTCATTGAACCCCAAGAAGTCGAATTTTGGCATGGAAGAAGGGAATTTGTTTGGTCACATTATTTCAAAAGAGGGTATATAGATAGATCCCAGCAGAGTTGAGGGGATATTAAAAATTGGCACACCCAAAAGCAAAAAAGAAGTGCAATATTTCCTAGGGAAAGTGAGTTTTATGAGAAGATTCATCCCTAACCTAGCTGAAATCATAAAGTATATCACTAACATGCTCAAGAAAGAAAATGAGATAAAGTGGACCCCTGAAGCCAGAAAATACTTTGAAGACATCAAAGTGGCATTGACCAAGGCCTCGGTACTGGCCAATTCTACTTTTGAAAAAGACTTTATATTCTTCTCTTTTGCATCAGAGCACACCATTGTTGGTGTTTTACTAGAGAAGGATGAGAAGAATTTTGAGAAGCATATAGCATATTATAGCAAGGCATTGAGGGATGCCCCATTGAAGTCTGATATCATAGAAAAGAAAGCATATGCATTATTCAAGGTCCTAAAGGAGTTCAGGGTATATATCTTGCATTCTCATACCACTTCCTATGTGCCTAGCAGTTCTCTGAAAGACATTTTAACTCAACCTAGCCCTGAGGGAAAAAGGGGAAAGTGGATAGTTGTGTTTTTGAAATATGACCTGATATCAAACCTACAAATTTGATCAAAGGACAAGGACTTGCCAAGCTGATGGCACAAACAAATTGTGAGCTCTTGGGAATAAATTTCATTGATGACTTGTCAGCAGATTCAGAAGGAGAAAGGGCCCCCCAGATATCCCAAATATTCCTTGACTCCCCATGGTATGCAGATATTATTTATGTGTTGAGAAATTTGCAGGCTCCTCCTGAATTGAGTAAAACTAAGGCCAGGTTCTTAAAGTTAAAAGAAGCAAAGTTTTTTGTTGTGAATCAATCTCTGTATTGGAAGGATCCAGGAGGAATATTGTTGAGTTGTTTGTTGGAGGAAGAAGTAGAGAAGACCATCAAAGAATTCCATAAAGGCGACTATGGAGGACACCATTATTGGAAAACTATTGTGCACAAGATATTGAGGGTTGGGTTCTATTGGCCTAACATTTTTTATGATGTCTACAAAGACGTTTCAATTTGTCATGAATGCCAAATTTTTTATGGGAAGAGAAAATTGCATCCTTTGCCCCTGAAGCCCATCTTTGTTGAAGCACCTTTTAGACAATGGGGCCTTGATTTCATAGGAGAAATTCATCCACAATCCTCAGCTCAGCACAAGTGGATTCTGACATCCACAGATTAATTCACCTAGTGGATTGAGGCAGTTCCCACCAGGCAGGCCACAGATGTTGTTATCATTCAGTTTTTAGAGAACAATATTTTGTCCAGCTTTGGGTGTCCAATCAAAATCATTACAGACAATGCAGCAACATTTAAGTCCAAAAAGATTAAGAAATTTTGCAGTGACTACAATATAAATATTGGCCACTCCACATCTTATTACCCTCAAGGTAATGGGTTGGATGAGCCATCCAATAAGAGCTTAACCAGAATTATCAAAAAGCTATTGCAAGATAACAAAAAATCTTGGCACAAAAATCTCATCCATGCACTATGGGTTGACAGGATCACTCCAAAAAAATCTATTTCCACTTCACCCTTCCATATTGTTTATGGCACAAAGGAAATTTCCCTACTACATTAGGATTTCCAGTGATGAGGTTGTTACAGGAGCAGGATGTTGAAACAGATGCCTCTCGAAGGAGAAAAGATGAACTGATCAATATCTAGCAAACAAGAGAAAAAGCCTTCAACAATTCTCATTTGCACCAAGACAGGATTAAAAAGGATTTTGACAGGCATACCAAGGAGGATGATTTCAAAGTGGGAGACTTGGTATTGAGATGTGATGTCAGAAATGAAGACAGAGGAAAGCATGAGAAATTTGACCATCTATGTTGGGACCTTTCAAAATTGTGGCATACCATGGGAATAATGCTTATCTGATAGAAGAAAGTAATGGAGATATCATTGGAGGAGGACTTGTGAATGGCAGGTTTCTCAAACATTATATCGTTTAAAGGAAACTATCACCCTTTCCATTCATTGTATATAACCATCTTGTTTTTTAGTTGAAGTAGTTGGAACAAAATCAGCAGAAATTGAAGCCCGAAGTGAAGGCCCTAAGTTATGCTGAGTAGATTTTGAGTTTTTTGAATAAGATGTTGGTGAATTTAGTTGCAGCAGTAAATCATAGCCCAATGGGTAGGCACTTGGTCTGTCGTTATTTGCTACCTCGTTGGGAGGATAGCATCCCCAGTTGGAGCCCATGTTATCACCATAAAAATTTATGTGTGGAATCCAGTTTCCAAGACTTAGCGAGGTGCTAAACTGATGTAGAGGCGTGAAAAACTAGAGGACAGGGCCAATTCTTGTAGGAGGAGGCTAAATCTATCGGTAGTGTGAGTTGATGGGATATGATAGGTCGCAGATTACAAGCGCTACATATCAACGGTCAGGGATCTTTTCAAGGAGAGGAGTTGCACGGAAGATAATTCTGAAAAGAAAGCCGAAAAGTAAACCATGGTTTCAGGTCGGGACCATATGGCGCCACTAGATGAATTTCGGGGTGAGAAGCGGGTTGCCCCAAACCACTTCCTCGTGCCCCCGAAATCAGGAAAGTATATAAAAGGGGCATTTTTCATTATTTTACTATATTCAAATACTGGAATGTTGAAAGTTGGCACGACTACTCCATTCAAACTGAAGCTCAACAGTATGCCAAGATCACGCCTCTTTCGCTCATTTACAGGTATTTTTCATCACCGCCATGGACCCTATCATAATGTCAATAGAAGAGCAAGACCCTGTGTCAAATGAAGAAGCCCTAATTGTCAGAGATTCAGATGTGTTCAAAATTGAAATCACCATTTCACCCATCTCCATGTCTAGAGCTAATCTGTCTGATAATGTAGGGAAGCAGATACCTTTCCTTGAAGCATTCCAAGCCACTATAGTCCCTTACGTTGTCGAGGTCACGTTCCCTTTCCCTGAATTCATAGGTTGGTGCACAGAGCAGTTCATAGGAAGAGAAAGTTGTCGTAAATAAACAGGGGTCCGAGGGCCTGTGTGGGGTAGAGAGTCTGTCAATTCGAGGCGCCCTCAGCATACCAGAGTCCTTCTCTGTGGTTCCTAAACCATTCGAGGAAGAAAAGTTGATTATGTTTTACAGGGAGTGTCCATTAGAATTCAAAGACCTATTCTTACATACAATTTTCAAACCAAAGCATCTTTCTGAAAGTTTGTCTTTGCCAATGAGTGTTAGTGTCATGGTTATTGAAGTCCAATGGGTATGTTCCCTGCTGATCCAAATTTTAGGTCTAGATAGTGACAAGCATGTGGTCGAGGCCATGTTGGGTTTTTTGTTAGCTTTTTTTCAATCAGAGTCTAGTCCGTCAGTCTGTGTCAACTTCGATCAATTCACAGCTGATAATATCCACAAACAGTGACTGAATTTTCAGTCACTGAGTCATTTCAGATATTACACATACTTGCTGAAGATTTTCCTAGAAACAAACAAGAGAGAGTTCCTTGAAGCATCATTCATATAAAATGAATGTAAAAGGATCACATTGCTCATTTTCATCAACAAAATCATGTCCAGGGTTTACATATTGATTTTCAACACCAACCTACCAAGAGTCCTAGATGACATAAGGAGCTATTTATAGCCAAATCCAGAAAACAGAGTGGGGGACTGGGTATTGTTGATGCATTCAACAATGATCTAGGTTTATGGTTGTCATGAATCCCCCTATCGTCTACCTATTTTTATAACACCCAAAGTCATTTCCCTTGAATACATCAAGCAAAGAATCATATTAGAGATAGAGCATTTCCTGAAATTACACAAGGCCTCCAACCTCAAATTTCATTTCATAGACTGGATCATGCTTATCTCAGGTCCAAGAAAATCTCAAGGAGTTTGGATTTTCACATGTACATGGAAGAAGATATGATCCACATCAGATCATATCCAAGAGAATATTGATGAACAAATGGGTCCCTTATGAGCATGAACAAGTTGAGGGTTTTGACAAATTGGAAAATCTAGAAGTTTGTGTTGATATGGAAGCAATTTTGCAACCAACTCAATCACAAAAAGTGGAGGCAACCCTGCAACAAGCTCAAACACAGCAGACTCCTCAGAAGTTGATAGTTAAATTCCCCAAAGTAAGTGTTTACAGCAAGAGAAGCAGTTCAGAGGCCCTCGGTACCGGTGATCAGCAAATTGCCCCTAAGAAGATGAAGATCACACAATCCCCACAGATAGTGTATCTATAGGAGGAAGAGCCTAAAGAACAAGTGAAAATGGATATGGTGGAGTGTGGCACCAGCACTGTAGAGGTTGGGAAAGGAATCAAGATCCAAATTGAAGGCATCTCAAAACTTTCAACAGCAAAAAATGCATCTTTGATAAGACATCCGGAGCAGCCTATCAATCTAAAGAAGATTTGGAAAAACAATATTTTGAGAAAGGAAACTTGGCTATGGGTGAAATGAGGGAGTTAATCCCTGAAGTAGAAAAGATTTCTCAGCACAAGTCTTCTATGTTCACAGTAAGAGATATAGAGAAGAGGACATTTAATATAGCAGTTGCAAAGGAAGACGAAGTATCTGAGATCAAGCTAAAATATGACAACATCAGTGCTCCAAACAAAGTCAAATTCCACAGGAATACTAGTGATATGTTGTATTCTGATTACTTGGGTCTAAGTCTGAAGAATTTGAAGTTGTCAACTTATGCAATAAATTTGGAAGGGCAGTTGAGGCAAGAAAAGGCATCCAGCAGAGCTTGGAAAACTCGGGTCAAGAGGCTATAATCTGAAGGCCCTCAGGGATTGAAATCCTCATTGGATGAAAAGGACAAGTTGATTCAAAGCTTGAAGAAGAAATTGAAAATGTATGCCATAGAAAATCCACAAACAGCAGAATTGGTTGCTCTAGAACAGGAAAAGGAAGCATTTCGATAAGAGGCATTGAACTACAAGGCTAAGGTATTACAGCTAGAACAAGAAAAGGTGAATTGGTCACAAGGACAAACAGAATTACCAAACATGGTTGTAGTTTTACCTTGTACTGTAGAAGTTGGTCCAAGCACTGAAGGACTTGTTCAAACTATGTCACAAGTTAGCCTGAAGGTAGGAGAAATCAAAAGGTTAAAGGGAGACATAGATAAATTGAAGTAGGAAATGAAAAAAAAAAAATGAAAGGATGGCTCAACTTCAAAAGGAGAATCAAGCTTTGCAGGAGAGGATAGACAAGCTGAAAATAAGATTGAAAGGCAAAAGACTGTTGCAGGGATCCAAACACATCATATGGGATTCTATTGTTGTTGAAGCTGCCAAGTTCAAAGTGTACTTAAACTTCATCAATGATAAATACAGCATGGCCATCACAGCCAGAAGTAGGTGCATTGTTGTAAATGAGAGCTTAGCAAAGAAACCATCAAAGTGGGCCCAAAATGCCATAAACCTGCTAAATTCCATCCCTACTGCATAACAAAGTGAAGTTTTCCAGGATCCAGCATATGATGTCTAGGTGTCATCGAGTATGGCAGATCAAACAGAAGACCAAAACAGAACAAGTGGCAAAAGAAGAAGTTGAAGCGTCAGAGGAATCGGTAGTTGGTTCATGAAATGTTTTTCTAATTAATCATTGTAATCAGTTCCCATACCGAAACTGTCATTTGTAATTATTGTAATCAGTTTTAGAAGTTGAAACTTTTCAATTCAGCTATTGTAATCGGTTTATAGTTGAAGGAACTTGAATTGTATAAGTGTTAGAAGTTCCAAATGAATTAATGTTGGCAGAGGTGCAAGGGCACCTTTTTAGTTGTTCGAAACTCCATTGTAATTTTATGAAGCTAAATTGAATACATATGCAGAAACCTTTTAAGTATCTATGAAAATATTCTAATGGTGGTGATATGAGTTTTGTCTTCTCTCATTGTATGTATTTCCTGTATTTTCTAATTCCATTTACATTGTATTATGTTTAAATTGGATAGTTTAAAAGCCCATAATTCATCTTGTGATGCTCTTGGCTTAAGAAATTTAAACTGTGTTAAGCTCTTCCTAACTAATTTAGAATTCATTTCATTAATTCTCTGATGTAGTTACTTGTTTTATTCTTCTTCTTACACTCTGCAAACTACAATTTATAACTCAGATTCATTGCCTCATTTAGCCTTTATACTCTGGAGAGTCCTACTGGCCAGTCAGTTTTTTCATTCATTTTCAGAATTTCACTCCATAGCCCTAAGTGTCCCTCCCCTTCCTTACCAGCAAATTTATAATAAAAAAACCCAAAACAACAAACCTAGCCATTGATTGACAAAGAAACACCAAGTGACACGAGAGAGCCCTCTCTGAGCTGAGCAGGCTAGTACCCAGCTCTAAAGTTTGTTTGTAGGTTACCTCTATCATTTGTTTATCAGTCGGACAAATTCACAGAGTGCTAACAGGATGTGCCCATTTTGAATCGTCTCTTGTATCTGGCACTTGATTTTGTCATTTTCCATCAGTGAGCGACAATAGATTGGTCCATTAGGCAGCGATCCACTCGGGGTTAGATCAATTGGATGCTTGACTTGGCAGTGCGTCGGTACCTCGGTGGGTGAGGAGTAGATGTCTCTGTATTCTTCCACGATATCGTCCACTTGCTTTTGTTGCAAAGAGAGGCTCTGTGTAGAGGTCAAGTATTTGGCGGCAGCCTCCTACTTACTGCGAGAATGGATCATAAAGAAGATGAACTTCTTGTCTATGAAATCACCTTACTGCATTGCTTAGCAGAGATTAAAGAAATAGTGGTAGGCAGCACTACCTATGGTATCATGTACAATTGTCTACCCGAAGTAATAATAACACTATGGGGTCTAGACTCATACATAACATGTCGCTTCCATAAATATGGTTGTCCTAAAAGAACATCACAAACTTCAAGGGGAGAAATATCACACAATATTTCATCTTTGAATGGCTTGATTTTGTAGGGCAAACAACATTGTTGGATGACACGGAGATCTCATCCTTGGCGAAGCCAGCTGATGGTGTAGGGCTATGGGTGCGGTGTTATCGGCAAGTCCAGCCACTTGATGACCTATGTTGAAATCAAGTTCTTCTTATTGTCTCTATAGACAATGAAACGCAGCAAAGTCCCCTTTACCCACATCTATGAGTGAAAGAGGCGTTCACTTTCCTGTGGTTCTTATAGTTTGCTTGGTTGGAATTTGGTGGTAGCGACAGTGGCACTGGGTTCGGAATCGATGATTCGCTTCCCATTTTCTTGATTTTATTCGAAGTTAGAATCTACCTCTGGCTCAGAATCTTTCATCTTAGCCATCGGTGACTTCTTGGAGCGACATTCTTCGATGTTGTGCCTAGGGATTTTATGGTATTCAAACCATTTTTTCATGTCCTTCTTCAACTTC
This sequence comes from Picea engelmannii, assembly GCA_009831015.1. Lineage (NCBI taxonomy): Eukaryota > Viridiplantae > Streptophyta > Pinopsida > Pinales > Pinaceae > Picea > Picea engelmannii. The sequence goes on from ML779219.1 coordinate 284,864, forward strand.
TCATTACCCTTCTTGGGTTGTGGCTTGGACCTTTTGTCCTGAGAGTGGCCATCTTTTATCTATCCCTTGTTTTGTGAGTTGGGGACACCTTTTCTTTGCTTTAGCTATGAGGAGTTTGCAAATCCAAACTCTCGCCTCTTCTACTTAAATTGTTGCTCGATCTTGACAGCATATCTATAAGCCACACCTAATGATGAAATGTCTGGAAACTCCATTTATGTTTGAATGTATCTATGCAGACAGTCACAGTATTTGAGAACCATATGTCATTCAGAGTCTTTGATACCAAATTTGGTGCACAAGGTATGGAAAATATTGGTGAAATATGATACTGTTTGGTTTGTTTTCTGATGCAGTGTGGTCCATATTGTGTACTGGTCCTCGTAGCTTCCAACAGGGTAGTATTTTACTTTAATGGCATCCCTGAAGGAATCCCATGTGGGGGAGACTGTAAATAGTGTAGATTCCTCTACAACCCTTTGCTCAGAGCAAGTATCCCACCAATCCTTAACATGGGGGACAGCCTTAAGGATTGCAAAAGTAATCTTTTCCCTATAGAAAAAATTGTGGACCGAAAAATACCCTTCGAGCATAGTCATCCATTTATCTATAGCATCCGCATCTATCAGTCCTTAAAATAATGAAATATAAAAATTTACTTGTACCTTGAAGGGGGTTGCATGACCACTTGATGAAGATGTGCCTCCTCTGGGCAACCGTCGAAGGATCTGTGCAAAGTTGTCCATTATTTCATTCCTTTATTGCTCAAGGGTTTCCTCGAGCAACATTTTAAAAGGATCTCCTACTCCATCATATTTCTTCTCATCCCCCATGGGTTCCTGGTCGATCTTGCAAAGACTCGACTAGTTCGAGTCCCAACTTCTTGTACCCATATCTTGTCGAGGACATGCATGAAGAAAAATAAATGAAGATCAGACCGCTCTGATACCATTGATCTGGATTTATGAATGGAACAAAAGGAATAACAGACTGAATACAATAACATAGAGATGCAAAGAATGGCAACAGATATCCAGTGAACAATAACTTCTATTGAATAAATAAAATAGGTTGAAACTGTAAAACTGCAGAACTGAAAACAACTTGCTCAAATGGTGGTAGTTATCTCTGAGAAGAGATGTGGCTTATCCACACATGTGTTTGAGAAGAATGATTATAATGAGGCTCCAGAGGCCTTTTTAACATTACTCATGCAAAACCCTAGACATCCAAAAACCTAACCCTAGGAGATGAAACGCCAAAAGTTATGTGGGCCCTGATGGGTAAGTTGGTACCTCAACTTCCCAGGGTCGTAAATTTTGCATACGACCTCTGTTTTAGGCGCGTGATAGCCCATTAGAAAGGTATTTTCAAGAACTACACATTATGTTGTCAAACTCTGACTCGGTTTACATTTTGACTATGGAAATCCAAAAAACATTGTTTAGGGCCCCAAAATGGCCCTGGAAGTACAAAAAGATGTACTAACATGAAAACTTCCAAAATAAGCTAGTTGGATTATGTGGATGGCCACCAATATCCACCTGGAAGTTGTGTAGGGATTCAGACATCCCCAGAAGTGTAGAACCCACAATTACAAAGAATTACAAAAGAATGTGTTGAACTAAAAATTGTCAAGAGGAGCTATTTGGAATAGGTGGGTGGCCACCAATATCCACCTGGATCACATGTGGATATATTTCCTTTGAAAGAAAGAGAAATTTAATAAATTTAAATAGTTTAAATCTCTTGTACAGAACTAAACAGAAAATAAAATAAAGTTGTTGTTGACAGATAATGGTGGTGAGTTATGCAAAATTAAATTCCATAAATTTTGTAAGAAGTGAAAAATAGCAAGGTAAAAGACTAATCCATACACACTTCATCATAATGGAGTTTCAAAAATAATCAACATGGTGTTGATGGAAAAGACAAGGAGTATGGTCAGTGGTGCAATGTTAACACAAGAATTTTGTGTGTGGGTAATGAAATACTACATGTTACTTGGTAAATCTATCACCTACAACAACATTGGTTGATAAAACTCCACATTGGGCATGGATTAGTAAAATAAACTCTCTTAAACATCTCAAAGTTTTTTGTTGTGATGCTTTTTCACATGTTCCAATGGATAATAGGATTAATATGGATAATAAAGTTTAAAAATGTATCGTTATTGGTTATAAAAATGGTATAAAAGGTTATAAACTCTTGAACCCAATAACAAAGAAAATAAATTACAATTGGGATGTAATATTTAGAGAGGTTAAAACTATTTCCAAACATAAAATCCAACCAAGGGAAGAAGAATCAAAGAAAATAGAGTTTGAGTAGAAGGATGAGGAATCTAACTCGATAAAAGAAGATGAATCAAAAGAGGAAGAACTACCTCCAACTACAATCTTAAAGAAATAGGTTCAATAAAGAAGGAAACCACAAAGGAAAACCCCACCTAATGTTCATTCTAGTTTTGTTATGTATATTATTTATTATGATCCTATAACTATTAGGGAGGTAGTGGATTCAGAGGGTACTAAACCCTAGAAGGTCATGGTTGAAGAAATGGATGCCTTAGATAAAAATGAGTCTTGTGATCTAACTGAGTTGTTGGATATAAGAAATGTTATTGATACCAAATGGGTGTTTAAGAAGAAGTTGAATGCATAAGGTAAAGTGGAGAAGTACAAAGCTTTCCTAGTAGTAAAGGGATATTCCTAGGTGGAGGGAATTGACTTTGGTGAATGTTTTCCTCCCATTGCTAAATTAACTTCTATTATATTTATTTTGTTTATCATTATTGTTTTTTAATCTTGAAGTAGAGTAGATGGATGTGAAAACAACATTCTTACAAGGGTATATTGAAGAAGAAATCTACATGAAATAGCCACAAGGTTTTGGAGTGAAAGGAAAGAAGGATCTAGTTTGAAAGTTGAAGAAGTCCTTATATGGATTGAAAAAATCTCCAAGAATGTGGTATCAAAAGTTTGATACTTATATACCGAGACTTGGTTTCTCAAGAAGCAAAGTTGATCATTGTGTGTATTCCAACCTGGTTGGTGACCATTTTGTTTATGTGGTCTTGTATGTTGATGATATGTTGTCGATTGGAAACTGTTAGGATATTTAGACACTTAGAAGTTAGATAGTATCAACTTGGTCTAATGTGTCGTTAGGTAAAAGTGTGTTTCTTAGTGTGTTTCTTTAGTATGCATTTGTAGTTAGGTAATCCAACGATCACAATATGCTATCGACATAGAGTGGTCTCACTACTCTTATTCTCCTCGATCTTAATGGATACACTGATCCATGGCTTAACACCCAATTGGTCCATGATATCTATTTAAAGATCATGGAAGGTCAGTTTTCGATGATAGATTCTAAGAAAATCTTTGTAACATATTTTCTTTTGCATTAATAAATTGCTCCAAGTGGCCACGTTAGCTGAGGTCATGGATGTTTCCCCACAGGGGTTTTACCACGTAAAAAAATTGGTGTGTTGACATTCGATCTGGTTGTCTAGGTAGTTACTTAAGGTGTTTTTCCTCTGTTCAAATACCTATGTTGTCGAACATGTTATCAGAACGCATTTGAAGACCTTCTCTCGTTGTATATCAGGATCTTGAAGTTGTGTTGTTGTATCTATGGTTTCTGCTATTTTCGTACATTTTTGGGCTGAGAGGATTGTTCCATTATGTCTGAGTCACTTCTTTCAGCTAGAAACCACTTCTGTTTCACTCGAAAAGGTTTATGTTTTCCCAAGATAACCCAAGCGATGGAAGCTACGTTCTGAGTATGATGACTAGCACCTTCCGCGAATCCTAAGAACACCAATGATTCCATTAACATCTTCCAACCAAGGGAAAATAAATAATCAAACTAGTGACACAAAAGAACAAAAGAAAACTATATACACTAAATTACAGTAGTATTCATAGCTCATGCTTGAGCTCGAGGGCTCAAGCATAATACTTCTTGAGATAGAGCCCATTTATGGGATCCTTCAGCATGTTCCCTTCATAATTATCTAACTCATAAGCTCCTTTTTCTAGGATTCCCTACTCCCAGCAGTTCTTTAGCTTGGTCGTAAAGAAGGACCAAATCACCCTCTGCGTACTTTCGGGGACTGACAGATTTATCGCATTGAACTTCAACACAATGCTTATTCACCTTGATGGCTAGGGAGGAATATTGACATTTATCATCGAGTTGATCCAAGTGTACAAGGTGTTCTTCGAGATCGGTCATGTTAGGTAGGAGCTCAATTGCTAAATTAGGAGAAAGGATCTTGCATTCAATGGGAAGGGTCGACTCCACTCCACATCATGTGCCAGTTAGATTTACTCTGCATGAAAGTGTTTTGAAAAATCGTGTTGAGAGACTTATTCATGACCTCCACTTGGTCATTTTTCTAAGAATAATAGTACGAGGAATGATCTTGCTTAGACCCCAGTTTTGATGTCAATTCTATTATCATTGTGTTTTGAAAGTGACTTCCATGGTCAGTGACAATCTCCTTCAGAATTCCAAACCAATCTACAATTTTATTAAATACGAAGTGTATTGCAATCTCATCGTCGGATTTAATTGTAGGCATGGCCTCATCCCACTTGGTAAAATAATCCACGGCCAGGATAATGTGATGGTTCCCCCCAGTCGAGGCTGGGTTGAAATCCATGAAATACACCCCCCGCTTAGCGAAGGGACCGACGGTAATGATTGGGTGAAATGGGAAGGGTGAGAGCGCATCTTATGAGTGAACACCTAGAAAGGGTGACACCTCTTAACCGCTTCTATACAATCTTTAAAAATCGACGGCCAAAAATAACCAACTCGCAAAATTTGTTGGGCTATCGCAAGCCCAGATAAGTGACCGTCGCACGCCCCACTGTGTCAGTCATTAAGTAAGGCTTCATATTATTTGTGAGACAAACAATGATGAAAAATATAATCTACCCCTCGACAATACAGAGTGTCATTGATAATGAGGTAGTTTTTGTCTTGATGGTGTATACGTCGTCGGCCATCTCTCAAAATATGTTGGGGAAGCTTCAGAGTTTGAAGATATATTGAAATATCTCCATACCATGGGTCCGAAGACGAGATAAGGAAAATGTGATCATCAAAAAATGAGTCATAATAAATAGTATCCTCATCCTGCCTAGGGAAATCTGACATCAATTCTGTAAAGACTAGCGATTTCTTAGATTTTGCAGAGACAAAATCGAGATCAAACTCCTGCAAAATCACAATCCATTTATTGTATTTCCCCCCTATGATATGCCTTTTCAGGACGTATTGAAATGGATTAAAATCGGAGACCACAATGGTCTTTTGAAGTAAGATATAATGGTGCAATCATTGAACCGCATGCACAGCTACGAAGGCTAGCTTCTCCATGTGATCATGCATCTCGTCATCCTCCTGAACGAGAACCATACCAATCATCCCTTCGGACGTGGATATATTAATCAAGAAATCTCTACAATAGTCTGGAGGACTAAGCAGAGGTGTTGACACCAGGTCTTTCTTAAGGGCATCGAAGGACTCTTGGGCTCGCTCATCCCATATGAACGAAGTATCCTTTTTCAAGAGATGCATGAAACCCTTAGTTATATTGGCATAGTTAGCTAGAGATCGACATAGAAAGTCATATTTCCCTTGTAAACCCTAATGTTGTTGAATATTGTGCGGGGGAGGCAATCAAAGTATCACCTCTACCTTCATTGGGTCCACCATGATCCCTTTCTCAGAAACTATAAATCCCAAAAGGCAGTTTGACCTAACGTAGAAGATGCATTTATGAGGGTCTAATCGAATACAATAATGATGGTGTCTTTCAAACATGATTTGAAGATGAGTCGGATGATCTACTCACTTATGAGAGTGAGCAGCGAAGTCAACCAAATAAGCCTCGACTATATGTTTGAGGTCATGGAAAGCAAAGTTCATAGCCCATTGAAAAGTTGCTCCAACATTTTTAAGGCCGAAAGGCATTTTCCAGTATGCAAACGTACCCCAAGGACAAATAAACGTCATCTTATGTTGATCCTCAGGCTTAATTTGGATCTTATTGTAGCATGAAAATCCATCCATAAAAGAAAATATTTCACTCCCAACACACTCATCAATAATATGATTGATAAATGGTGAAGGTAAACTATCTTTAGGACAAGATTTATTCAAGTCTCTGAAATCCATACACATGCGGATGGTTCCTTGCTTCTTATCCATGGGAACGGGGTTGGATACCCATTCAGTCAAGGGAACCATGCAGATGAAGTCGTCATTAGGTAGCTTCTCCACCTCTACCTTAATGGCGAAGGCCTTCCTGGGATTCACGGCTCTAATTTGTTGTCGAACCAGCTTAGTATTCAAATAAGTCTTGATTTTGTGTACGACGATACTAGGGTCGATCCCTGGAATTCCTTCCTATGACCAAGAAAATATGTCTTGGAATTCCATGAACAGATCGGTGTAAGTCTGAATTTCTTCAGGCGAACAGTCTACACCGATATAAACGTTCTCAACCTTGCCATGGGTTCAAGAGATGTAGATCACAATGGTAGGAGATATTTTCACCATGTTCCCTTTAGCATATATGTCATGCTTGTCCAACGGGACCATGGTGTGACCAAAAATCTCGCTCATCGCGAACCTAAACTCATCTTGTTCGATCCTATCAAGATCTCGGAGAAAATAATATCTATAGTGAAGGTCCTCCCAAGGCCTATTAGGACCACTCATGGCCTTTAATATTACTTCCTCCGAAGGAAAGGTACTGTCGAGGCATCATGTGAACTAGATGAGTCTACAGCCCATATGGGATCTAGAATAGGATCCATCTCTTTCATCCACAAAGAGGGAGGATTTAGGTATGAAATGGCTTCCTAGATAGCCTAATATTCAATCTCAGCTGCAGATAATGGTATTTTCATTTCAATGTGTGAATGACCTTCATTCGATGCATTCAGAGAAGGTAGAGTCCATGGTTCATCGAAATATGACGTGTAGGACGAGATAGACCTCAATGACGATGAGGATTCACCAGAAACAACATTAATATACGAGATCAGTGTCAAGAAATTAAAGGTTCCCATCAAGGAAGCATACATTCTGACACCAATGTTCTCAGTTGCCTTCCAAGAATTCTCAACAATGGGGATCGAGCATCCCATTGATGCAGAAGAACTGGAGCGCGAGAAGGATAATTGGTCAATCTTCACAATATTGCCTTCATGAGTAAAGCATAAAACATGAAACACCGATGAAATGAAAACTAACATGGCGTAAATCCAATTACGTCCCAGTAAAATATTGTATTCAAGGGGTCCATCAACCACCTCGACCTCGATTGCCATGGTTTTACCACCTAATTGGACCTGAAAGGCAGGGAGGATACCATGGGGCCTAAATAAACACCCATCAAATGCAGTCAACATAGTCATAGACTAAGCAAATTGGGGAGAGCCAATAACTTTCCAACAAGATAGATGTATCACAGATGTTCAAGCACCTTTATCCACGATAGTACGCTTAACAGTTATATTCATACATTCTACATGTATTTAAAAATCCACATGGTACTTCAAGTTATGGCTTCGTTTAGGTGTCTTTTTTAGGATCTATCCTATCATCATTTTTTACTAGAATAGTTGTATATTTCATGTATATCAATGTAATCCTCACGTCCATCTCAGTCTGAGCTCAAGCCTAGAAATTCTCCCCCTATGGGATTATTTTTTTGTCTCTCTATGTAATATGTTTCCTTAGAGCATCCTTTATATAATATAAATTTTCCAGTTTGAGTAAAAAATAAAAAGTGATTCTCACTTATTCTATAAAAGTGGGTCACTTCATAAGAAACTTATTTGTAAAAGTGAGGTTATTAGAAGGAGGAGCATCACCACATGGACCGACTTCTATTTTCCATGTGGCTCTTTGGTTACCATTTATCCCTTTTTTCAAAAGGGCATAAATTTCACATCCGAAGTTCGTTTTTAGTGTCTTTTTTTTAAATGGTGTATTTTTTCCAGAGCTTTCCATTGAAACTATTAGTTTCATATTTTAATTCCATATTATCCACATATTTAATATGAATTCATCTAGTGATATTTTTCTTACCAGTACCAACTACTTCTCATGGAAATCCCATATGGAGAATGTATTAAGAAGTAAAGGATTGTATCGGATTACCTTGGGAAAAGAACTAGAACCCATTGATGATGAAAAGAAAGCCAAATGGGATAGTAAGGAATTGATGGCCCAGATAAAGCTTGGGAAAAGATTGAAGCTTTGTTTGGTAAACACAATATTATTCGAGCCCAACAGATAGAAAATCAGTTAATGGCTTTAAGTCCCAATGATTTTCCTTTCATTGAAGATTATTTATCTAAGTTCAAAACACTTATAATTTTATGTATAGACTACAAAGTAGATATGAAGGAAGACTGATGCATCTATATTATTATGTATAAGCTTGGTAGTGCATATTATGTGTTTGTATGTATATATATATTTATTTATTTATTTATTTATGCCACGAGAGAAGCTCTAGGGAGTGCTAACCAAAATCCCTCTCTTGATTCTTTTTGTGATTCTTTGATTAGAGAGCAAGATAAACGTGTGCAACTTGGAGTGATCAACACTGTAGGTACCTCCAACAAATCCTTTGATCCAAAATCCACTAACTTGATTTCCAAATAATTTAAGAGTAAATGGACTTAGTTTAATTTATAAATCTTAATGAACAACAAAAATTTTGAATTGAAGAAAATGAACAGCAAAATCAAAGATAGAAGACATAAGCAAGTTGATAACGGAGTTCACCCATCTTGGGCTACGTCTTCGGGCCCACTTCAACTACACAACTGCTCCATTAATGATGACAAATGCTCAATTACATCAAATTATCTCCAACCTACCATAAATTTTGTCTTTGGCTACTTCACGAAGACTGCAACATGCTTGGGACCAACTTTCCCTTCTCTTCCTACAGTCAAAAAGGCTTAAAAATGCTCGGTTCTTCAATTATACAGGAAAAGCATCTATATAATAATGAATACTCAGCAAAAACGTCTCAATGAAAATCCATTGATCTGCTGCAAAGGCATTATTAGCGTAGCAAAACCTCTCCACTCTCGTTTTTCCAAAATTGGCTTCCAAAAACCCACTTTTCTATGGTTTATGCGGGAATTTACTTCTGCATATACAAAATTTGCAACAAGTACTTTACAAAGTTGCACCTATGGTAAAATGGAAAAATCATATGGAATATATGGTTGAAGTCATCGGTTCAATCCCATGGTCTTAGGGATTTTTTGGGCTACCATATTATTTAAATAACAAAATAACATATTTTGGTGCCATAGTAAGGCATAAACAGTTGGTGTATTGGTAAACAGTTGTGATTGTGGGGTAGAGGTCACGAGGTTGAACCCGTGGACCTCCCCCTTTGGACTATTATTACAACAACCCCACTTTAAATCAAATATCCTGGTTATTTTTAAAAAGATTCATCGGTGGTATAGTGGCAAGTCATTTAGTTGTTATCTATAAGGTCGGACATTGTCGTGTGGCAGCCTTTGTATGGACAACGTGGTGGCCCATACCCTACACCGTCAATGCCATGCCACCATCCATACTCTACATTCAACCTGCCACATCAACTTGTTATACTGCCACCTGTCCTTCAACGTCAGCTTGTTATACTGCCACTTGTCTTTCCACATCAGCCTGTTGTACGCCCAGTCATCCTGACATGTCAGCATTCATACAACCTAGTCAGCATACCATGTCAGCATCCATACAACCCAGTCAGCATGCCATGTCAACATTCGTACAGCCTAGTCAACATGTCATGTCAACATATGTATGATCTACTTAGCATGCCACATTAGCATCCATATGATCCAGTCAACATCCCCCTATCAGTTTCGTACTGCCACGTGTCACTATCCATTCTACCACATGTCATGACCATCAACATTTTTTCATGTTTGCTCAAAACTTCAGAGTGCCATAACTTTCTCATACGACATCCATTTGAGCCCGTTCAAGCTTCATTAGAAAGTTCTTGTTGAGCTCTTAGACATGAGTACATTTTCATTAGAATTTGAGAACTTCAATTTTTCTTGGTCAAAGATCCACCTGGATCAAACCTCCCCACAAAAGAAAACTTTTGGTCCGCCAAAAGTCTACATGCATGGTTTGACTTGTCTCTCTAATTCGTACGCTTTCAAAAACATAAAAACACTATGTTGCATATAAGTGATGTTATAACAGGTCATCACTTGTACAATTTTCCCTTCTAGGGGTCTCATACACAACATGTGAAGTTTACAACAATGGAAGCAAATAGCTTTGGAGATGTGTCACCCATTTCTTACCAAATTCAACTAATGAATTCTCCTTTCTAGGTTGCTCCTCTTGGATTGTTGGTGCTTGACCAACTCTTTCATCTACTACAACTTTCTTTCATCACGGGTGCATGCACAACTTTCTTTCATCACGGGTGCATGCACAACTTTCTTTCCCTGCTTTAGATGAAGCTATGGATGAAGTTTCCAACATTTGTCAATCCAATTACCACTCATATTGCAATGAGTGCAATAATTCTTTGACTGCAAGTCCTTCTTTCCATGCTCCACATTCACTCTTGGAGAATGGTCTTTACATATTGCCTCCTTTCTGATGGACATGACCTTCTTGTACAAGGAAATTCTCTTCCAACATTTGGCAACATAATGGTTATGTAATCCCCAAAACGTACATGGATACTTATACCATAAATTATGTTTCTCATTGTCATTCTTCTTATAATCAAAGAATACATTGGAATAATCCAGTCTATTATACTTTTCATGGTGGTTCTTGTTGCAATTCTACCAGGAATAAACTATATTCACTCCTCTGGGATGTTCACCTCTCATTCGAGATGCCTTGCTTTCTTTATCACTCTCATCAAGTGATGTTCTTTCACTTTGTATAAGGGATTTATGTAATGGCTTAGACCCTTCTCTTGAAGCATTTCTTGCTTCAATGACCTTGGAGAATTCTTCAAATTCTCCTTTTCGATATCCCAAACCTGCATAGCGAGGTCCTTCCACAACCTCTATGGGATTATCCATTCCTTGTCCATTAATTCCAAGACCCTTTCCATCATAACCCATCTTGGTTAGTAACTTAAAACCAATACCATGAGTGTGCTTCTCAAATTCACCAAAAGAGGTATCTACCTTTTGACGAGAAGAAAGAGAAAATGATGACTCACTTACACTGCAAACCTCAATGACATATTGTGAATCTATGGTAGAAAACAGTCTTCTTGGCATGGTAGACTCTTCTTCATCCTCCACTCTTTCAGCTTTTAGAAGTTTTGCTAAAATTTCATCCTTGGCTTGTAATTCAAGTTGCAACTTTTGCTTCTCATCCTCAGACACTCACAGTAACCTTCTCAATTCAGAATTATCTTCCTAAATCTATTGGTTAATCTCTTCAAGTTCTTGAAGTCTTTCTCGCTTCAAATATTTTCCCATGATTTCCTCCTTTTGCAACCTGCTCTTCAAAATGTAAACCTTGTCAAACCAGCTCTGATACCGAACTTGATCTGAAATCCACTGACTTGATTTGCAAATAATTTAAGAGTAAATGGACTTAGTTTAATTTATAAAGATTAATGAACAATGAAAATGTTGAATTGAAGAAAATGAATAGAAAAATCAAATATAGAAGACATAAGCAGGTTGATAACATAGTTCACCCATCTTGGGATACATCTTCAGGCCCACTTCAACCACACAACATGTAATGTACCTAATATGGAACCCTTTGTAATTGTACATATAAGTTGGTAAGTCGTTGGTACTAATGGTTTATGTAATGTATATATGTGTTGATAAATCGTTGGCACCTATCTTTGGGTGTTATGTGCATCTGAGTAAGTTCATGGAGAATTGTTATAAGGATATGGTGCACACATTCTTTGTGTTGTGCGCACCTAGGTAATTGAGCACATTTCATTGTGTTGCATGCACTTGGGTTAATGCGTGGTAATGAACTGGAAGTGCACAACAACGAGTTTTATATATATATATATGATTGTTTATGTTTTGAGGCCGGAGAGCCTGTGTGATTATGAGGTTGGTGATCCTAGATGCAGATAGGCCAATGCGCCTATCCATGTAAATATAATCATGTTTATTAATATAATATTGCATCATTGTGCACTGACTGACTCGGACGAAAAGAGATGGGGGGCCTACTCCACCGGAAAAAGGGAAAAGAGGGAAATATTTTAATAATATTTCCCAAAAGAGTAATGTGGATATATTATTTTATCCTAAGTTCCAGAGGGTATGGAACTACTCACCAAGTGGCTCAAAGCTTATTTTGTAGGTGACAAGTGTCAAGTGGAAGGAATGCAATATATATTGTTGGACTTAGTGTATTTTGGGCATTGTTATGATTGCATTATCACGATTATTGCACGGGAGTTGTTCCAGAGGATTTGCGGAAGGAATTCATGTTGCAAGCTCTCGTGAGCAGAAGGGGGTCGGATGGTATGGAAAAAATGATTATTACCTTATTTGCAACAAGAATATTGTAGGATTTGTGGGGATGCATCCAAAGTTTCATTGTGGAAGAGTCAGGTTGACAAACTATGAGCAGTCTCTCTGGGTGAGAAACCAGTTGTTGTGGAGTGGTTTTCAGACCCGTGGCATACTCTCCAAGCGAGAGTTTTGTTGAGAGTTGTTGTTACGTGGTGCATTGAGCATTAGTCACAAGGCTCGAATACTTCCTATATGGCATGTTTCTGGTAACCCTGGGAAGGAAGGTGGGGCAGTCGAAGAATCGTTGGGTAGAGAAGGGGCACACTTCCTTGGGTGTGACAAGTGCATGGGGAATCAGGTATTGTGGGCTAGTTTCAGTAGTGGGCACAAAGAACTAGGCAATTCTGTTGAATTTCAGACCATAGCTTGTTGCTAGGACCCTTTTTTCCCTGGTGGATTCGAGCCCCAGCTCGGGGGTGACCTGTTTTTTGAAATCATATGAGCAACAACGTCTATGGCTAGAATGAACGTCTTATTCATGGCTGCAATTGGTGAATTGTCTTTAAGAGAAGTGTTCCTTATGTAATTATCTTGTTTATTGCATGCATTTTTGTCTATGTTTGACATGGGTTAAATTCTTGTATGTGTTGCATATAATCATTTGTTGTTATTTGGTTAAAGGTTTCTTGCGCATATATGTATGGTGTTTTATCCTTTAATTGCAGTTATGCATGAGTATGTCAGTTGATGCTAACTTTGCATGTTAAGTTTAACCTTGTGATTTGGTTATGAGTCATCAAGAAGAGGATTGAGTGGTCGGGTGCGCAGGTTTTATCATGTGTGCTTCAAAAGGATGGAACTCATGTGTGTGCAGTTAAGGAATTAGACCATGTGCACAATAATATCAAAAGTGGCGCATGATGCCCAGGTGGTTGTTTCCATAGTTGTATTGTGTAGTCAGTATGTTGGTGCGCGCAGTTGTTTGATTTAATTTTGTTGATTTAGATTGTATTAAAAAAAAATGTCGCTTCCACTGTTACAAGTTGTGTAGCACGACTCAAGCTTGGGTTGAGCATGTACTTCAAGTGAAACTGCATGAATTGTGTGTAAAATGGAGACTGTGAAGTGAAATTTTAGAGTAACATGGCTCAGTAGTATGTTGAGGATGTTATAAAGTGGTATAAGAGTGTGTGTAAGGTGGTAACGGCACTCTATGGGAGACTAGGTACATTACATATTGGTATCAGAGCTTTGTCAGAGTAGCATGGCCCAACCTAGGTGGTTGGGGATGTTACGATTGGTATCAGATGTTACGATTGGTATCAGAGATATTGGTTCAACATTGGACTTGTATGGGACAGAGATAGCAGGAATAGATGTGTGAATTAAGAATTGGTGTCGCGCAGTGTAGAGTTTAGTTTGCATGGAAAACCATTGGTGTGCATTATAGAGTTGTAATGCATGCAAGAGTTGTGATGCACAGATGTGCGCACTAGAGTTGGGATGTTAAACTCATCCAAGAAATCCGAGAGAAAGCATTCTGACAAAATGGTGCAAAGTTTTCATGTAGTTGTTGCATGAAATCACCTAACAAATCTTATTGTCAGCACATTTTGCAGAATTATCAGTGATTAGAGAAGGACAAATCAGTACCGAAGGACAAAATCATGGAAGATGTGCATAGGACTTATAGTCCTGATGATGAATTTGTGGATCTGTATGTCGGTTTGGCTGTTGATAGTACAGAATCCAAGGGGGAGCACATGAACTTGGTGGAAACTATAAAAGTACTTCAGAAATATGTTGAGAGTTATAAAGTTGATCATGAAAGGCTTATGAGAGCCAAGGCGTAGCAAGATGACTTAAATGTCAAATTGATGCAAATTATGGACAGAATAGAAAAGAAGACGAATACGAAGACAAAGTTAAGTAGATCAAGAAGTTGCAGGTCTCATGATGAGAAAAGAAGAGAAGAAAGAAGTGTTGGTAAGAATTCTTTTAGGAAAGTGCGCAGTAGTTCGAGTCCATCTCCTGTCAGAAAGAATAAGAGAAGGACTAGGATGGATGAGCTACAGGGGGGAATGAATAATATCAAACCTCCTACCTTTTACGATGAGCAAAAAAAGGATGAGTATGAGCAGACTTAGTTGTTGGGTATGAAGAAGTACTCCAGCTGCATAACTATTCTGCGTAGGTAGAAGGAAGGATTGTTATCTATCAATTAAAAGGAAAGGAATCAATGTGTTGGGATCAATATGTGCAGATACATCACATTGATGAAAATAGAGTAACTTGGAGGGAGTTCAAGAGGTATTTCTAGAAGAAAGACTTAACCAAGCGGTACTATGACAGAAAAATGAAGGATTTCTTTGAACTCAATCTTGGGCGTATGATGATTGACAAGTATGAAAGAAGATTTTTAGAGTTGTTGAAATATGTGTCTTTCATAAAGGATGAGAAAGTCAATATTCAAAGGTATATGAGTGGGTTTCCATCATTTATCTGATTTTCCACCCAGTCTATAGACTTGGAATTTGTCAAGCCTATAATGCCATCAGCATGGGGTCCAAATTTTTGTCTTGGATCATAATTCAACCAAGGTGAGTCAGGAATAATCTCATAGAGCATCCCAGACTGAGTGTATATAAGATCTGATTGATCGGATTTAAAAATGGCCTCTCCCTCAGTCATTACTTTGGATGTGGAAACATCCTTCAAAATATACGGTAATACAGACTTGAGAAACCAATCCAACATAAACTTTGGTGGAATGGTAGCTTTAATCAACTGCTTTCTTCTACGCCACTCTTGAATGTGGTCTAAGATGTGGATGGCTTTATCTTGCTGAAAAGTCGATAAAAGATTTGTACCGGTGTTGTAATGAACCAACAGTTCAAAGTGGTTGAGAAAGACTAAGACCATATCATTAAAAGTTTGGTATGTTCCCCTTGGTAACTTGATGTACCATTTCGCAGCAACCCCTATAAGTGTGCATTGAAATGGTCTCAAATGAATAGAATCATCATTAAGAGAGTTCGGAGAGAACCATAGGTGAAAAGTAGTGACATGATGTTGGTTATTAATCTCTCTCCCTACTCTTGGGTTTACCAAGGTTAAGATCTGAACATGTTTCCAAAAAAACCCTCTAAAACTATTGGCCCTCCTGGTAAACCAGAAGGCAACACAGCACACAGAATGTGTTGCGCAGTCTCACTCGAGATATTCCTATGGGTGACTGTAATGCTCAGATGATTACAGTCCAGAAAAGAGTGGGGATCTGGGATTGCAATTCACCTTCTTAGGCCTTGATCTGGTTGTTCTTTCTATTATTCTTAATACCAATTCATCTGTTAAATATATGCATGCATTCTAACATATCTAACATATAACAGATCTCACAGAATTATCCATCATAGGCTATGTCCACAAAGATCTGGATTCTTATGCTCTTTTATTTAGAATTCTATAATAGATGGCATCGTGCGCACTACAATTTTGATCATAAAATTTCAAATAGGTTCCACGATCCTCTATGAGGATGACTAGATTGCACCAGGTGTTAGAATATAGAGGATTGTGCTCGTTTAACCATTGACGATACCCTCGTCACCCAACCACAGGCCTTAAGCCACCCTCTGAGCACCTTGGCCTTGACCAAGAAGAGAATTTTGGCTGCAATCTATAGCCAAGAGAGGCTAAATGCACCAAGCAAAAGAATAGAAACTAAATTGAATAGATGATCCCACCCAGAAGCTAGTGCACCACTCTCCCAGCTTTCCCAGAAAACTTGCACACCAAACTGCTGCTACCTGCAACTGCCTGCGCAGATATTGCTCTCACTGCAACTGCTGAGATGACAAATAATGAAACTGGCACCCTGTATTTATAGTGGACTGGCCAGTCTAACTAGGGCCGACCTGGCCAATCTAACTAGGCCAACTTCTCCTTTTGAGCATCAATAAATTTAATATAAATATATTTGTTCAGCCGACAACTTGTCTAGGGTTTCCTTCAATTCTTTGCTTCCTTCCGGAGGATTCTAATCTCGTCATAGGTCATAATCAAGGTTCATACTTTCCGAAGCTACCATAATATTAACACTCCCTCCTAGCTAGGGAGGTATGGTCTTGAGCACAACAGACCATTCAACTGGTAGCACCACGAGCACCTGTCATTATTATCCGACTGGATAATCTCCTATGACAACTGGTACAATATCAATTTATAGAACACACTTGTGTCTATTCCAGTAGTACACAACTACTCAGACTTTGTGAAACACAATCACAAACTGTCCTTCATAACAAATAGCAACCTGCATATAAACAATGTTATGATAAAAATTGTATCATCTGGGCCAATATTTCACTCACATCTGTGAGATCTGAAAGAATGTCTGCCACCACAGTAGTCTTCATCTACATAGAAACAGGGTTATGATAAAACTAAATCATCTGGGCCAGTCTTTCACTCACGTCTGTGAGATCTAAAAGAATGTCTGCCCTCAGTATAGAGTATCAACAATAATCATCTGGGCCAAGATTTCACTCACATCTGTGAGGTCTGAAAGAATGTCTGCCCTCAATATAGAATATCAACACTGGGCTATCTGCCCCATTCTTCTCAACCAAGGAAGAAGGATTGTTTCTGATTTCTAAACCTGGACCATTTCCCACCCTGGGCCATTCTTCCGACACTAAACAAAGTGTAACCTGGAAAGAATGAGTCTGCCCTCGAGAAATGTATGGACCATTCCTTACCCTGGGCCATTCCTCCGACACTAAACAAAGTGTAACCTGG